>JFFI01002388.1:104960-117926 GCA_001563125.1 Colletotrichum salicis
GTTAAAGCCCGCTAACGGCCTAACGTAATAGTATAATTACTAGCTAGATACTGGCAGGAGCTGTGGCGTTATACCGCTGGTAATTGGCAATTGGCGACTAATTCGCCGAAGATCAGGTCCAGGGACTTGCCGATGGTCGTGGCTGTATCCGTACTTCTAGGTACTCCAGTCTCCAAGCTCTTCATGGTAGGTAACCTAGCATCCTAGTACAGCCTAGAGGGGCAGCGGTGGTCAAGGACGGGCGGGATCGTCCAGAGTGACAGGCGGCCGGCGGGTTTGGGCGACTGCAGCTAGAGCAGCACGTACAGCAGCTCGTAGAGGAACGAACGGGCACCTCACAGCTAGAACATGGGTGGATTACCAGTCGTGGCGGTGGTTGAGGTGGTCCATGTTGGTCTGTGGAGGCATTGGCGGCCTTGGTGGCATCGGGGGAATGGGAAGAGCCCCAGCCGAAGGGGTCCCTGGCGTCTTAGCCTGTGAGTCTAGGAACCGTCATGCTTCCCCGAAACGAAGGGATCAGGATGAAGGGGGAAGATGGAACCGGGAAGCCGGGGAACTGGGCTTGTTGACCTGCGTATGTACGGATACCTCATGCTGTGTTGTGTTGTAAATGTACAGTACTTGCATGGTGGTGGTGGATGTTGAAAGATAAGGCGATGAGAGTGAGAGTGAGAATGCCGCATGAGAATGATGGGACGTGGAGACTGGAGTGAATGAGTGAGTCAAGCAAAATGAAAGGCCAAAGTGGAGCGAAACATTGCGACTTGAGACTTACTATGTACAGCCCCTGGTCGTTTTCCGAGCTTACCTTTGCCATCTTGGTCCTTAGCACAGAGGTAGTAGCTCCTTCATAGTCACGACTCACAAACCTCTACTCCAGCTCCAAGACTCCTCCCCACCCGGGCAGCTACTGCGACGTTAAGGTAGGTAGGTACATTGTTGACAATCAATCTCAAGGCGCAGTGTTAGTGAGGAAATCGTTTGAATGCTACACTACGGATACGCAGCGACCCAGTTGGCTAGCAACACTAGCATCCGTACACAACAGAGCGAAGCTTTGCCGGCGGTTTTATTGTTTCGTTCGCTTTTAGTCTACGGGACGATGCCGGTGCCCTTCCGTGGAGTTATTCTGCCCTCACCGTCTTTTATGTCTTTAAACTTTTCTTTTCACTTCAGACGGCAGTCGGAAGGGATGCTACTCTAACAAAGCAGCTCAGCCTTCCCGCAAGACATTCATCAAGGTTGTCTTATCGAGACACACAGTAGTCCGCAATGCAGAGCCCATGTTGTGTAAGGTTGCTCAGCATACAGGTCAGGTCCTTTGACAGAACGAGGCCGTCATCAAAGAAAGAACGACAGGGCATCTAGTGCTCCATGCGCCCGTCAAGATACGAAACGAACGATTTGGAGGAAAAGCACTGAGGCAGGAACAGACAGGGAACATCTGGGCAGCCGAAAGACGAGGTTGGCTTCAGCTTGCAGCGACTGTGCGCTGGGACTCTACTGTGTATATGCAGAAACTGAGGATAGGAACCTTCGCAGCAAGTGGAAGAAGGAGAAGAAAGGAGCGAGCAGCGAGCATCGTATCCATGGGATCTCTACTCCGTAAGCCTGGCAAGCCACGAACTTCAAGGTTCTCTCTAGTCTCTACTCCATACTCCGTACGGATACTGCGTATGTCTCTCTCCCGGGCCTCAGGAGGAAGCGCCAGGCCTGGCACCGGAAGACTTGGGTGAACGTCGAGCAGGCGCCAGGGCAGGGTCCAGGGTTCCAGGTTCCTTCCTCTGGCAAAAAGTTTCTGGCCCTGTCCCGGTCGCAAGGCCCCCGTCGTTGAACTCAAAATCGACAAAAAATCCTTTTCTTCACACTTCACACACCTCAGCTTTCGTCACCGCCTTACACCTAAATGCGACCTCACATCCACTACTGACTGATCGCGCAGACGGTAGACCCCCCTTCGGCCTCTGACTTTGTTCAACATGTTTCCCTCCGTTTGTGCAACCATGGATTTTTTGACGAGGAAACACTTCCAGCAAACATTCAACGACGGACGAACATTCCATCGCGCTCCAGAATGCTCCAAACTGATGAGCAGATCGGTGCCGCCCCAGTGTTTGCTCACGGATCGGCGTTCGCCCTAGGCGGGACCGTGACCAGGACCAGGAATAAGGCCAGGGGCTCCGGCGCTCGACAGCGTGCAGACGCGACTGCAGACTGCAGGATGTGCCCGCGAAACCAGGGTCTATCTGGTTGAAATGTTTTCTTGACCAACCCGTCGGGACCAGTTCTAACATCCCCCGGACCTACCGCAGCCCTCTTCTGCCTCTCCCTCTTTCTCTCACCAAGGATAAAGGACGCTCTGATGTGAACGTATCGACTCGTCTGAGACCGAAACTCGCTTCAATGTCGACGCATGGACGCTGCGCTGGACTCGGGAGGGAGGGGATCCTCATCCGTGTAAGTCCATTGGAGATTGAGGACTAGCCACCTGACAACGATAACACCTACAGAGCTCTGCTCCAGCTCTTGGTACCTCAGCCCTTGCCGAAGTTATGGCAAGTCTCCGACTGCGGCTTGGCCGGTAGTAGCGCCATAGCTCCCGTGCTTCCCCATGGTTGGCAGGAAATCAACGATGAGCGGTCAGCAGCAATCCGTTAGCCAAGCCCCCGTCGAGCACTCGCTATTGACTGCGTTTGGTCCCGCCAACCTGGGTGTTTGTGGAAGCCCACAAAGGAGCATGATGCCAGTATACTCGCCGTATCTGGCAGAATCTGTGGTACAGTGTACGGAGTAGACACCGCCGCTTCACAGGAGGAATTCTCGAAGGCTTCTTTCGCTCTCCACTGATTCGATTCCCCCCGGTCGAACTAGGGTCACTGCGATGTTTCTTTTTTCAAACGGCTCTTCCCACCCGCCGCCCGTAGACGTTCACCACCTACGTGCAGCATTGCGACCCAAGGAGACCTGGACTCGCATAGCATGGGGCTGGTCTTTCCAATGACACCGAGACGCGGAAACGGATGGCTCTGCGAGTCTCGGTGGAGTCCGCATACCCGAGCCTCCCCGACTTGTTTGCCAACTTCATCTCCAGCCCAGATACCCGATTACCAACCGAAGGTCGAGGCTGGTGGCATGTTGCTGCCAAACGAAATTCTCACAGATGGCGCAACGCGGTCGATGGCCCAAACTAGCTGCATCAGTCAATCTATCGGGAGCATACGGTTGCGTCCCCATCCTTCGCCGCCCTGCGAGGCGCCGCCAACGCAGCAACGGCAGCTAAACCGGTTTAGATGCAGGCAGCCGGCGTCAAATGTACATCTCCCGCCCATGTCTCACCAAAAGTTCGAATAGAGACATACGGAAGGAGGATGCCACATTGTTTCACAGCAAAGTTGCTGCGCAAAACGCAAGCTTCCTCTTGATCGAGCTACGTGTCGATGTCTAGAAAGACATATTCCTTGGCCAAGTTTGCCACATCATCTATTTGGTGGCAGACGGTCGTCTCCATCGGAGCTCATTTGAGTCCACGTGGATCGTCTCCTTGCTCTTACACACATGTCATCGCCCGCCAGGATGGCCGCATGAAAGCAAGGCCTCGTCAGTGATCGTCCTCGCATGGCTAGGGAGCACGAAGTAAGAAAGGGGTCTGTCCCTGACTCTCAAATCGTTCGAGGTAGTCGAAGCCGATACCTGCACGTCAAAAGTCTGAATACGACGTAGTCATCTAGGGTGCTGGACATGGCGACTCGGATCAACAGTATCATCCAGGGGAAAGATTAAGCTTGGGCCAATGGTAAACAGAACAGACCATGGCTATCTTGAACCATTGGTCGTCAAGATGCACGCAGAAAGTGTCGAATAGTCGGGCCACGAAAAGATCCCGAGTCCCGACGTAGCAACTCTGATTGAGGTCTACGTTGACATTCTTAGGCACACACCAGGCGGACGAAAACGAACATCGAGAGCGATTTCGACAGCGTGATGATACCTAGGCCCTGCAAATAAGGAAGCCGACATGCAGCGAGAAAAAGCAACGAGCAATCCTGGCAACGAACGTGACGAGGCATCACGCACGAACAATCTTGTGCTGCTAGACAACACCGGCAGCATGGCTCATTGTTAGCTATTTGGTGGACCACAAACGAGACGTCCCTACCTAGGAACGGCTTTAGTGTAGCCGATGAGGCCATGTGGATTTAAGCTCGATAGCCCTTGGCAGTGGTTTGCCGTCCGGATAGTTTGAGGTGGGCCTGGCAGTTTCGCCGACAAGCGGATGGCAACCCGAGACTGTCATGTCGAAAATCTCCGGTTCCGCTGTAGCAGACCTTCCGTGTGTGAAGGACATGCCGGAATCCGTGTTGCCTGTCTCGAGGGTTGCACTTGGGCTTTCACTCAGGGCAAGCGGTTGTCAAATCCGTCATCGGTCATGGGCATGCTATTCTGCATCATGCACTCCACGTCAGACAACGTTCCTGTGATTAAAACGAGTTGCAGAAGGCCACTGCCAAATGCCCAATGACGTTCCTTTACGTTGGATTTCGCATCACGTAACTTGGACGTTGTGGCACCAAAGCCTCAAAGAGCCGCCAGATGGGAGAGAGATGGGGCGCTGTCGATATCGGGCACAGACATCCAATCGCCTTTGGGTGGTGTGCTTGCTGACCAACGGGCAGTCAGGTATCGAGATACCCGGGGGGTCAGTATGCGGCCCTCGGAAGCCTTGATTGTCGACCGATGAGATCCAATATGAGTGGGAGCACAGCGTCACAGATGACACGCCATGGGGCTTTCGTGGAAGGCTGAAGGCAGAGAAAGTGAGTGGTGGATGTGCTGTGCTGCACGTCTGTCTGGTCTGTTGGCCTGCGAAGAGTTGCTGTGCGACCCTCCTCGATGGTTCAGTATGTCAAGGATGAGGATGCTGTGTGCTGCGTTCTCTGTCAGAATGTCACGAATATGAAGTGAAGCCAGACTGGCCGGTGTCAGGGATGAAGCCTCCTTGATACGGAAATAGTCCCGTGGACGGAAAGATGGTGGCTGCTGGGCCATGTGAGAGCCTAGAGGAAGTTACTCCGTGGGGACGGCAAGAATGGAGTCGGCCGTGTGTTTCCCCATGTCCGCTCTAATCGAAAAATGGCCTGGCACCTGGAAACGCGGGGGAGAAGATTGGTGGAGGCCGAGTTACCTCGGTATGTCCCCACTGTCCCAAGGTACCGATCGGGGGGCTGAGCAGGCGTTGTCCTTTGACCGGCCGGACCGAGTCAGCTAGACTGCCGTCAGAATCATCACTCTGGCCCTTTTTATTATCACGTCTGCATTCTACACCATCATCTACGGATAGACTAGACCTTTTAGAAGATTGTTGTCGCCTTTTTCCTGTTACCCCGTCCATCCTTGTGTTCGCCCTCGTTCCTGAACCTGTTCTTCACGTAACACTACAGCTTGGACCGAAACCGAATCGAATAGAGAAAAAGAAGGCGTTCCGATTACCCAACATGCCCTTCGACACTGAGCTGACCCGACGGTTGGGTATCAAAGGTACGTCAGAGCAGGGCCGCGAGGAGACGCACAACATATCATGTCCGCCGGCGTCACTATGGCGCGCATCCTAACCCCTATGCCCGGGTAAACTATCAGAGAGGGACAACTCATCGCTGACACGCTCTCGTCCGCCTCACAGTACCCATCGTCCAGGGCGGCATGCAGCACGTCGGCACAGCCGACCTCGCCTCGGCCGTCTCCAACGCCGGCGCGCTGGGCATCATCACCGCCCTCATCTTCCCGACCCCCGAGGAGCTGCGCAAGGAGATCCAGCGCTGCAAAACGCTCACGACGTACCCCTTTGCCGTCAACATCACCCTCCTCCCGGCCCTCGTGCCCCCAGACTACGCCGCCTACGCCCAGGTCGTCATCGACGAGGGCATCAAGATCGTCGAGACGGCCGGCAACTCGCCCGGCCCCGTCATCAAGCAGCTCAAGGCGGCGGGCGTCACGATCCTGCACAAGTGCACCACGATCCGCCACGCGCAGAGCGCCATCAAGCTCGGCGTCGACTTCCTCAGCATCGACGGCTTCGAGTGCGCAGGCCACGTCGGCGAGTCGGACATTACCAACTTTATCCTCCTCTCGCGGGCGCGGCAGTCGCTCAAGGTGCCGTTCATCGCGTCCGGCGGGTTCGCGGACGGCGAGGGCCTCGCGGCGGCGCTGTGCTTGGGCGCGGTGGGCGTCAACATGGGCACGCGGTTCATGTGCACGTTGGAGGCGCCGATCCACCACAAGATCAAGGAGGAGATTGTCAAGGCGCAGGAGACGGACACGGCGCTGCTTCTGAGGCGGTGGAGGAACACGACGCGGCTGTACAAGAACAAGGTCACGGAGGAGGCCATCAAGATTGAGGAGCAGAGCACGTCGGGCGAGTTCTCCGAGATTGCGCCGCTTGTGAGCGGGAAGAGGGGTAAGGAGGTTTTCATCACTGGTGATCCGGACTATGGCGTGAGTATCTCTTTTTTTTCTTTTTCTTCCCTTCCGACGTGATGAGGTTTGAGTATCGAGTTGACATTTCGGTATAGGTTTGGACGGCCGGGCAGGTTATTGGATTGATTCACGACATCCCTTCGGTCAAGGACTTGGTTCCTAGAATAGAGAAGGAGGCCGAGGCGGCGCTGAAGGCGAGACTGGCGTTGATTAAGCCGGCGGCCAAGTTGTAGAGGGATACAATACATATATTTCGTCGGGAGAGAAAGAGACATATACAGATGTGTAGAACAATGACATTGTATTATGATGAATCTATAAAGTCACGATGCACTTGACTTCCAGCTGCTTACAGTCCCACTGAAGGAGTATGGATGAATCTGCTGGGGTTTCCATGTAGATGAAACCACCATCCTATTGGTTTGCGCCTAAGATTTCGATTGACTCGCGGTGCATCTTCACATGAAAAAAAGAATGAAAAAAGGTCGCTGTTCGAGCCAAGCCAAACCAGCACGTGTTCCACCTGGCGGACAAAGCACAAAGAGCCATCAAGCTCACCAGCCTCGTAGGTGCCGTAAGCCGCCAGAGGCAAAGTAAGTCCCGTGACGCCCTAAGACCCTAAGAAGGCTACCTTAAGATAAAGATTGGCAGAGAAGAACATGGGAGACGGGATGTTGATCACCTGGGCTACCGCAAAGTGCTTGTGACGCAAGCTATTGGGGGGGGGGGGGAGAGGCCGCGGCGGGACTTGCCAATGGCCGCTGGCTTGCTGAGTGCAGGTACTCCATAGGTATGTCCCCCGCAAAAGTCACTCCTGGCACTGAGCCATTAGGGGAAAAAAAGTACGGGGGAGGCGGGAGAAGGTGGGGACCATGGTTGCTGTCGCAGCGCACCAACAGCCAGAAACAGCACCTGCTACCGCGCAGTGGGGAAGAAGCGAGCATGTGAAAATGGCAGCTAGGTGAGAAACGGATACCTTTCCGCACCTCTCAGGGAAAAAAAGGTGGGGTTCGGGCCCCGGAGTTTCGCAACCAATGCGGTGTGGTCGCTGGAATTTGGATGCCTCGGTCGGGTTTTTTGGGTGCTGCAGAAGTGCATACCTAGGTACCTTACGGAGTACTCTATAGAGAGTCTGGAGAGGTGCAGAGTGAGCCCCCCAGCTGACATCAGCCAGCTCTTTGAAGGTGGCCAGTGGTCACTGACTGGTGTACCAAGTACCCTGCTGCTCCTTTGTCAGAGACCCGTTTTCTCAACATCCGAGGCTCATTGTCCCATTTGAGATCCGAACCAGACATACATCTTGTCAGTCACAGTTCCCCTTACACACTCTTGTGTAGATATACTTCTTCCACCTACATCTACTCTTCTCAGTCGCATCTCTCCATCTGTCTGATCCATCTATACACCCTTACATCTCCATTTTCGAAGCTTCATATTATCACAATGGGTGGTGAGTAGCAAGCAATACTATGCGCTTGTCACTCGGCCTCTTTTACTAACCACGTCGCTCAAACAGCCCTCGAGAGATTGACTCAGCTTGGCGGCCAGTTCTCCGCCGGCGGCAAGGACAAGATCCTCCAGAAGAACGCTGACGATGTAAGCACCCGATCACTCTCTCTCTCTCCGCGATATCATGGAATTTGCCCGTCTAACTGTATCTTCTCGCAGGTCGTCGTCACCGCAGCCCTCCGAACGCCTTTCACCAAGGGTGGCAAGGGTGGCTTCAAGGACACCCAAGCCGCCGACCTGATTGCCGGCACTCTCAAGGCCCTCCTCGACCGCTCCAAGATCGACCCCGCCCTCGTCGAGGATATCGCCGTCGGCACCGTCCTGGCCCCCGGCGGTGGTGCCACCGAGATGCGTGCCGCTGCCCTCGTCGCCGGTTTCCCCCAGACCACTGCCGTGCGCACCCTCAACCGCCAGTGCTCCTCTGGTCTCCAGGCCTCCGTGGACATTATCAACGCGATCAAGACTGGCATGATTGAGGTCGGCATCGGCGCCGGTGTCGAGAGCATGTCAACGCAATACGGGTACGTTACTCCTTCACGCCACGTTTTACCCCGTTCTCAGTAAACTGACCCTCATCTTGTAACAGCCCCGCCGCCGTCTCCGAGTTCTCTGAGCTCCTCGAAAACACCCCCGAGGCTGCAAACTGCAAGGTCCCCATGGGCGTTCTCTCCGAGAACATGGCCCAGGACCTCGGCATCCCCCGCACCAAGCAGGACGCCTTCGCCGCCTCCTCCTACGCCAAGGCCACCAAGGCCCAGGCCGAGGGCCTCTTTGACCAGGAAATCGTCCCCCTCAAGGTCAAGTGGGAGGACCCCAAGTCTGGCGAGACCAAGGAGATCACCGTCGCCAAGGACGACGGCATCCGCGCCGGCGTCACCGCCGAGTCCCTGGCCAAGATCAAGCCCGCCTTTGCAAAGGACGGCGGCATCCACGCCGGTAACGCCTCCCAGGTCTCCGACGGCGCTGCCGCCGTGCTCTTCATGAAGCGCTCCACCGCCGAGCGCCTCGGTCAGCCCATCCTCGGCAAGTTCGTCTCCGCCGCCATCGTCGGCCTGCCACCGCTGCTCATGGGCCAGGGCCCCGCCAAGGCCATCCCCGTCGCCAACGCCAAGGCCGGCATCGCGACCGAGGACGTCGATATCTATGAGATCAACGAGGCTTTCGCGTCGCAGTGCCTGTGGAGCGCCGAGGTGCTCGGCATTCCGTTCGAGAAGGTCAACCCCAAGGGTGGCGCTATCGCTTTCGGTCACCCGCTTGGCTGCACTGGCGCGAGACAAATCTCGACGCTGCTGTACGAGCTTAAGCGGACGGGTAAGAAGATTGGCAACACCTCCATGTGTATCGGTACCGGTATGGGCATGAGCGCCGTCTGGGTTGCCGAGTAAATTGGTGACGACGGGGTTTTAAAGATTTGATGATGAAACTTGTATTTTAGTTAGAGCATTTGGGCCTGGTTGTATATCAACAGAATGGTTCTGGATTTAGGCGTATGAGATACGATTGGTCTATGATGTCTTACGGGTTTTCATTTGATACACCAGCTTGGTCTGAGGTTTGCCATGTCTCGAACATCGCCTACGTTTTCCAGGTCGAGGATAGAATCCTACCTTCGTCGCTCCACGCCTCGTCTTTCAAGAGATTGCATGTAAGCCATCTCACCCAGGCATTCAACCGATAAGTCCAAGCCAGCCACCTATGAAGGTATCCTTCCTGTACGGAAAACCAACTCAGTCCAGTAACACCATACACATGAGTAGGTCCTTGTAGACCGAAATTTCTTCTTCACGACCAGAGTCTCGCTCCAGCCCGCAATGAAAAGAAAAAAGAAAAAAAAAGGGGGGGGGAAGAGCCTGTCAGACGTCCATCGATGCCCACCCCTTACACGCGCCCAAGGGCAAGACCGCGAAAGGGGACGAGATCATCACCGTTCTCTATACAAGACAAGAAGCAAGACTTCTGTCACGCCCTCCTTGCGGAGGGTGCGAGAACAACCAAGAGCATATCACTCTAGGGTATCGAGGATATCAATCATCAACCAGGGTGGGATCTGTAGCTCCTTTAGGGAACCAAGAGTAGGTCGAATACTATAGAAATGATTCTCTGAAGTATTGTCGACATGAAGAAAAAAGAAGAAGAAAAGTCTAAGATTCGCGGTGGAAGGTCGCCCTTATATAGATTTCCTGAGCGACCGGCCTGGACGCTCGGGCCATGGGCGGTTGGAGTGGGTTTGGGTGGGCTTTGCTGCCTACGGTGGGCGACGACTGCTGAAATTTTCGACAAATGGCTGGTCACCGCCCAGAAAATTTGCGATTTTGCCGCTTTTCGACGAGAAATCCTTTTGCGGGAAGGAACTTGCTTCCACATCACACGGGCGCTGCGCAATAAGGACATGCGGGCAGAGATTTCGCAGATTTTGCCATGAAAGAGGTATTTCACAGAGCTTCAGCCATGTGAATATGCATGAATTTTATTTTGTGAGGGCGTGATAGACACACTCTCTGTCAGGCAGATGTACCGATCTCTTTCCATAGTCACCTCGAGATACCTCGTTGCTCACGTGAACGCGCGTTTGTAGAAGCCTGGAGCTGGGACGTGCGGTGAAGTACGTTCCATTTGTGACGATAGACTGCTAATGTACATGTAATTTGGGACATTTGGAAATAGTTACGAAGACTGGTAAGCGCCACGCCTTGGTGAAGACAGCAATGGAAGCCTGGATCCTGCCTCGCAGCACCTCAGTTCAAGATATGCCGAGCTGCCTTGTGGATCGTCTTCAGGCGGTCACTGCTGACGCGCCGCTTACGCATATATCTGGGCAAGCCGCAGAGAAAGGCATGGCCATTAACATCCAAGTATCCTTCATGTGGATTTATGGACATACTTGAGCTGCATGGCATCTGACAGGTGAATCTTTCAATGGGGTTCTCCGTACACTCCGAGCGGAGGTACGATATTTCGACAAGCACTTGGAATGTGCAGTGCGCAGAGATTTAAAGCAGTCCATAAGCGTGCAACTTAAGCCAGGCCGGCCATATCGTATCAAGATATCACAAAGCCAAGGGTAGACGAAAGTATGTCGAACACTCAACGGGATCGGAAAACGGTAGTACGAGTCCCCAATTCTTAAAAGCGCCGTGACAATTTTTCAACTGCCATTAGTCTACCCGGCTTAAGTTCAACTTCACGTCCAAGTACGAGAGATACATAAATGCATTTCCAGACTGGCGACGCGGAGCCGGTTTCTTCTAGAGCCGGGGGTTCAACTTTGAAGAAGAAAAAGAAGAAGTTGAAAATGAAATTTTGCGCCGATCGAATTCTCATAAAAAGACCTGGCCGGCGGGCGGAGACGCGGAAGGCCGGCGCTTGGGCCATTCATATCACGTGCGTCCTCATTGAAATTGCTGTTCTACGGAGTACTGCGACACCTTTGCTGAGGTAAGGCACCTCAATGAGCAAGTGTCCACTCAAGGCCCAGTGGCTGGAGCCTAGTGTCTCGTCGCACCCGATTGGTGCACCAGCCACTCGGGAGGAATGATGTCGCCAAGGCCGGTCCTGACTTACGCATACACCTCCGTACTCCATGCGACCAAGTACATTCATCAAGACCAACAATCCACTCGCCCTTGACCGTTTTCGGCACTGATCCAACTACCACCCTGACGAACCCGCAGTGACGACCATCAATCCTGTGATACCTAACGAAGCCAAACGATCACAACTTGCCTACAACCTTCTCGACAAGGAGGCCTCCTCTCCATCCTCGCACTCCATCCCTTTTCGCCCTACCAAAGGCAAAGGTCACCACGACATCTCCCGCCAACTTCTAAACCACCCGACGAACGACGACCTATCCGCCATCATGTCCAACCCACTCGAAACCGAGCCCGGCTCCGAACGCTTCGGCGACTACGAAGCAGAGCTGAAGCTCGTCCAAGCCGACCTCGTCCAGAAACTCGACCAGATCCCCGAACTCTCAGGCGAGCCCCGCAAAGCCGCCCTCTCCTCCGCTGAGCGCGCCCTCGAAGAGGCCGACGAGCTCCTCGCCCAGATGCGCCTCGAAAAGGCAAACATCCCCACCACCCTCCGCTCCAAGATCAACGCCCGCTTCCGCAACCACGAGTCCGACATTGACGCTCACAAGCGCAAGCTACGCTCCCTCGCCGACGACCGCGCCGCCTTGTTCGGCGCGCGCTACACCGACAACCCCTCGGGCAGCGGCCAGGACGTCCAGCTCGAGCAGCGCCAGCAGCTGCTTTCGGGCACCGACCGCCTCGATCGCTCTACGCAGCGGCTCAAGGCTAGCCAGGCCCTTGCCAATGAGACGGAGGGCATCGGGGCTGGTATTCTAGGTGATTTGCATACCCAGCGCGAGACCATCATGCACACCCAATCGCGCCTCCTTGAGAGCGAGGGATACGTGGACCGTAGCGTCAAGACGTTGCGGGGGATGGCACGTAGGTAAATATCGTCCCTATATCCCCATTGGTTGTTGATGTTCTCGAGGTGGATTGGTTTCGGGCTAACACATTTCAAAAGGATGGCTACCAACCGGGTGATTACGATTTCCATCATCACCATTCTGGTTCTTCTCATTGTCGCCGTCATTTACAGCAAGTTCAGATGAAGGACTGGAGCAGGAGCAGCAGCGTTGGCAGCAGTAACAATAAACCCCGTCGGGAGTGCGGGGCTCGGAGTTTTAGGTTGTATAAGGATTCTACCACGATTGTACTTTTTTTTCCCACTGCCATTGGGAACCTCATTCAGTTTTCATTTTCCTATGTGTGCTATTGTTTGCGAGCAAAGTGAAGAGAGAGAGAGAGAGAGAGAGAAAGGGCCTCAAGTGCAATGTCATATAACGATTTGGAGAAAAGCCCCTGGTCTGGGTTTGAAAGCAGGGCCGAGTCCAAACAGCGACAGACGTAAAAAAAGATGAAAAAATATCACCATGACTCTTAGACAAATGACAATATAACCCATGCCGTTACT
>JFFI01002390.1:10283-42863 GCA_001563125.1 Colletotrichum salicis
AAAGATTTGCCGCATTTTCCCTATTTCCGGGATTTAAATGTCAAAGATTCTCCGCCAATCACACGATGCTCCGTCCACGCCATTCGGGACGACTTGGCACCGTTAGTGTGCCGCTGGGAGGGAAGGGAAACTCCTTTGCATGGTTCAAGGATTCCTCACATACTCTCACACACACCTCTCTCACACCTCTCACCATGGAAGTTACGAATACCGCTACAACCTGCATCTCTCTGTCTCTAGAGAAGAGCATCACCTCATCTCAACCCTCACAGGGCAGGGCAAGCCGCAAACGCACCAAACAACAGATGTACATCGTCAGACTACCCGCCAATGATCATGTTTGACCGGCTTGGCTCACCTGTCACGACCTGTACATGAGCATATAGCGCTACCTTGGCCTTAACTCTATCGGCGTCCAGACTGTACCATTCTCTTCAAGTCATCGGTCTCATTTACGACAAACCTATCCGTGGACCGTACACGCCTCTTCGATGTGTGGTTGCAGCCGAGCAAAAGAGAGATCTTCCGCGGCCCATGTCGCTTACCGCACAAATGTCAAGCCTTCATGTCGCCTTTATCCCTTAGCCTGAAAGCGGCAGAGTTCACCTCTCCCGACTTGCATGGTCTTGGTATTACTGACTTGCAAGTTACACTTTGAACATTTCGGCCAAATTTGCCAAATCTGTCTCTCTTGAGAACCAGTGGTCTATGTACAGCCGCCTTTACTCCGTACTTTGTACATAACTTCGTCCTAGATATTCTCCACCTTATGGATCATCAATTCATGAAACAATCGCTGGTCCTTGAGGAGAAGTCACGCAGCTGTTGCTGACGAGTCAAACAAACCCCTTCTCGGCCCAGTTCCGGTCTCTATCCAGCGTTGTAGCTTATCTCAGAACAAACGGCTTGTGCCTTTGACGGAGATCGCTCCTTCTGGGGGAGCAAATTGTGGAAACACAATCGGCAAATATTTGATTGGGCCCCGCCTCTTTCAATACGATATCCTCGGGATCTCCAGCCGTTGACCAAACCTCCTGCTAACAACCGCCGTGTCGTTGGGCGACCTTTCTGGAAGCTCGCCAACCTGCTGCAGATGGCTAAAGTGGACGGTAACCCTTCATTCCCTTGGCGTACGGATAGAACAGACCAGCCCAAACCAGGCCATCTAACAAGAACGGTTCAGCTCCGGGAAAGCCACAGCCGCTCCGGGGCGCAAAACCGGTCCCCGCATCATGGACCAGTCTCCAGAACCACCCTCCGTCTACCGCGTCTTCGGTTCTACAACCACTGCAACCGGCATAGCCGCTGCTGCAGATGCCAATGTGCGCTCGGAGAAATAAAGGCACCCTTAGCACAAGCTTATCTGCCCGTCCAACAATCACACGTTGGTCGGTTTGGCAAAGGTATCGACTCCGAGAGGTCCACGATGGCCTAAAAGGTGGAACCTGGCAAACTTCCTGTGGCCCACCCCTCATTCATCTCACCCATTCGCAAAGTTTCCTTCAAAGTGATTCCATCGCTTCGAAACTCGAAAGTCACATCATCCAGGTGGGCTTATAATATCGTGTCTTGACGACAATTCGTGGATATGAGTGAATCGACTTCCGGCTCCCGCGAGTGTGGGACCTCGAGCCCCCGTCCTCGCCTTCTTTCGAGCATCCCAACACGAAGCCAAGGGTTTCGAGGTCTAGATCCATTTCTGGAGGGTTTCAACTTCTCAACTCCTCGTCAGCTTCGACCCTTTGCTCCAAGAAAACAAATTTCTTGGCAATCAATCGGAAGCACATCGTGATCCAACGCGGTCAACAACCTATTACAACTTCATTGGTGCAGAATCATCTCTCGCCGGGTTCACAATCATCGACGAGCTCCGTTGGTGGAGAAACATAGATACGGTGCCAAGGTGGAGCATCTCCCTCGAGATATGTAGGCCAAGACTCCCAGCACGAAAAGAACATAAGAAGCGAAGCAGATCAGTTCATCTGGCCGTTTTCGATTTCTATGACAGACAACTACCGACGCCAAGGATAGAACCGGCCCGGAGATGCGGGTTTCGTAACTTTTTATGAAAAGCAATGCAGAGCTTCAGAAGTCGAGATGCCATTGAATCGCAGGCTGGACTGCTACTCGGGTACCACATTGAGAACGAAAGACGACAGCCGGCATGACGACACTGTTGCAGGACAATATGAAGATGCCTCGAAAGACAAGGGAGATTCTTTTGGCAACATCATGACAACATACACGCCAACGACACACGATCAACCCTTCGAGCACGACAAGCATCGAGTCCCCATTCGACAGTCAGCATTCAGACCATGTGTAACCCACTGTCGATGAATCGACAATGTCTGCCTCCCACGTCACCAGTGCTGGTATTGGGTCTGGGTTCCTGTTATCAGGGCCGAGGTATCGGAAGAGTGACAATGTGCTGTCTTCCGACTTACACGTGCAACCCGCCCAACCCAACCGGACAACCTTCGCACACTTTGGTAATGAGCTCGTCGAGTACACGCCTCCGGTCCCTCCTTGCAGTGATTGGCGATTCGTTTTCCTTCTTATCCACCGACGAGAATAAATCGTCGATCACGGAGCGCTTCTTTGCTCAAGACATGCAGCGTCTTGATCCAGTGTTAGCGACGGCAGGTCGACCACAGCGAATCTTGACCACAGCACTTTGAGTGTCAAAGGCAGCATCACGTCCCGTGTTTAAGACTAGCACTTGGGTCCTCGAGCCAGCATGCGTAGCTAAATGGGCCCGGTGTAAACATCATCATGCCGACTCTGATGCCTTCAGACGCCTGTGGCAGAGCCTAGTGAGTACTCGATTATACGAGGCCTGCAGAGTCTGGAAGAGGTCTATGCTCCTGGAATACCTGCGAAAGAAGGGCAAAGACTCAACAGTGATTCAGCAGTCCTAATGAATTTGATTAATCCTGGCTGCATGTGACATGTGTGAACTTCCGTCCTTCATCGCCAGAATCCCTTCTATTCTAAGTTGCGTCTCCTAGCGGCAAGACGCCATGCCGCTCGATGAGGAAGAGAGCCTAATGCTACCTGATGCAAGGTCAACTATCCCATCATCGGCCAATGTTGTACTTCGCATGACTTGAACTACTGTGCGTGAGCCGTGGAAGACCGGCTTGAAATTTCGGATGATTTCACCTTGATTCTGGTACCGCTCGAATGCAGACCGTTCCTGTGATTCTACTCTTAGCAAGACTACCCAGGTGCAAAGAGTGATATTCGTCTCTGTTCAGCGAGTGGAAGCAAGGAGGGTTATGTCTCGTGCTATTGTATAAACATCCCGCCTCTGCTGTGTTTCCAGACTAATATACAAGCCAAACCCCATCTTGGAGAACGTCAAAGACTTTGGCAAAACAATTATATCGAAATGGCGGTGCCACTTGGCAGTACCTACATGTATGATGCAACGTCCAACGCTCAAAATATCACTCACTACGCCCCATACGATATGCTATAGCCGAGCCCTCCACGATGGGATGCTCCCATCCGTTCACTACGCCTCCCCGACGCCCTCGTTCTCCATGACCGTAGCCCTCGCCTCAGTCTCATCATCTACCTCCTTCCCACCAACAGGGCTCCTCCACCCCGTACTCGCCTGACACAAAATCGCAATGACCGCCAACGCCGCCGCAGCCCGCCACGTGCCCCTCGAGGCACCAGCATAGTGCTCCACCGCGATCTCGTGCTCGACGGGACTCAGCCCGCCGTGAAACACCAGCGCGGGACTCCCAATGAGCTTCGTGATGAGCTCCTCCCGCCCCTCCGCCAGCCGCTCGCCGCCATCCAGCTCTGTGAAGCTGGCGACCAGACCCGAGCGCAGGAGGCGGTAAAACACGCCGCCGCCAATGGCGGTCCCGAAACTGCCTCCGAACCCGCGGAACGTGCCGAGCAGCGACGTCGAGATGAAGTGCTCGTCCGGATGGCTGAGGTGCAGCAGGGGGGCGAGGGTATAATTTAGTGTCGCGCCCGTAGCGAGGCCGTTGAGCACGACGGCCAGCACGAATACCGCAAACGGCGCGGTCTCGGTGGCCACGAGCGAGAGGCCAAACATGGTGGCCGCGAAGCACGTCAGGCTGACGACGGAGGGCGACCAGAAGGCGCCGTTGCGGCGGACGTGCAGCCAGCCGACGATGAGGCCGCCGGAGCCGAAGCCGATGTTGGTGGGGATGAGGATGGAGCCCGCGATGGCGGGGGCGTAGCCGCGGACGGCGAGGACGAAGATGGGGGTGTAGTAGAGCAGGGTCCAGCGGATGGACATGAAGAGCAGCTGGGCGATGCAGGAGAGCAGGACGCCCCTGGAGGAGAGGACGGAGATTGGGATGATGGGGTCCGTGACGAGTTTGAATTCGATGAGAATGAATAGTAAGAGGGAAACGGCTGAGAGGAGTAGGGATAGGGGGTTGATGTCGCCCGAGAGGCCGTAGAGGAAGAGGACAATGGTTAACACCTGCAAGAGTGTTAGCTACCGGTAAAGTATCTTGAAAAGTGATTACATATTAAGGGGAGACCACTCACCAGCATGAAAGCACCAGCGTAGTCGATGTGAGCCAGCTTTTGAAGAGCCGACTTGCCTCTGGTCTTGTGATCAGAGCTGAAGTTATTCGGGATGCTCAAGAAAGCACCAATGCCGGCGAGGAGTCCGAGAGGGGTTTGGACACCAAACAGAGCTCTCTGTATACCCATGTTAGCTCTCAGTCTTTTTTGCTCATCGAGGCGGTCACGAGAAGGTTTCACGAACCCATCCAATAACGGGCAATAATGCGCCGTACACGACAGCGCCAAACGACAATCCAATTGTGAAGCCCGTATTCACCAGTCCGACAAACACGCCCCTCCTCTTCTTCCCCACGAGCTCGAGCACCAGGATGACAGACAGCGTCATGATGCCCGCGCCCCCCATGCCCGTCAGGATTCTGCCGGCGATGAAGACCCAGAAGGAGGGCGCCTGCGAGGTGACGACGCCGCCGATGCCGAAGAAGCCGCCCAGCCAGAGCACGAGGATGCGGGGCGAGAAGATGGTGGCCAGGCGCCCGAACAGGGGCGCCAGCGAGGCCATACTGATGAGGTAGGAGCTGGTGAACCACATTGCGTGCGCGTAGGCGTTGAGGTCCTCGGCGACGATGGACTGCGTCATGGTCATACCGGATGTGTTTGATGCTGTGGTGCATAAGTCAGTTTTTTTTCTTTTGTACTTGTCGTGTGATACATGTTGGTTCTAAGACGAACCTTGGAGGAAGATTAGAATCCAGGTACTCAACATCAAGACGGCAGCTCGCGTCTTGCTGATGGACTGCTTAGGCCCGTCATCGTCGCTGTCGTCGTCCGAGTCCCGATCTCGGCGGCCCCCGCTCCCGGCCAGCGACCCGTTGCGGAGGGTCCCAGAAGACGTCTCCGAGTTGAGCAGCGTCGTCGTCTCGGTGGCATCGGGGAACGAAGAGGTCCCGGTCCTCTCGGCGTCAGCTTCAGAGGCGACATGTTGTTGCCGGTTGCGGAGATTCGACGGCTCTTCTACCGCCGCCATTGTTTGATCGTCACCGGCCAAAATGCCTAAGGTTTTTGTCGGACACACACTGCGTTCGGAGCCGGTGTCGTTGCCATTCAGCTCTTTTCCCAACGCGTCAACTTAATTCTCAAGGTTTGCTATTGCCGAGACTTTTTGAGTTGAGGTAAGGTAAGGTATTGAAGGAACTAAGAGATGAACATGAACAATGCAGGGAAAGACTGAAAAGCATCAAACAACCTCTCTTTCTCTCTGTGTGTCTCTGTAGAGGATTTTGGCCCTAGTCTAACCTTGAGGTACCGTCACATGAACATGAGTACATGTGAGAGATACTAGAGGGGAGTTGAGTAGTAGCGTCCGTCCTGTCAAGCTGTTGAGGTTGGTTTTACTCTATCTGGCAGCAGCAAGCTTGGTAATCCAGCTCCGAGCTTCGCTCCCCCACCTTTTCCCCATTGCTCGCAGGAAAACGTCACAGTTGAGCGGTTCGGCGAAGCAGAGTGACAGGGCCCTACCCGGGTTGCAGCCAACTCTGCCCCGCTTTTGCCGGCTAACGGCTCGCGCTTCGCTCCCGGCCTCTCCAACCTCCTCTATTCGCTATCAACACCAGACTTCGCCAGCTTTGACGTACTTCTCCAAGTTCGTGATGTGACAAGCAAGTTTTGTATTAGGTAGGTAGATTAAATATACGAGACCAGCTCAAATTCTCTCATCGTGCGTACTTGTCAGCCGCGTTCCTCTGATCCGCTTCGTTAGCATCTCCGTCTTTGGATGTCAGCTGGGCACGGGTAGGCCCATCTCCGGCCTATGCGTCTGATGTTTCTCTTCGTCGGGATATGTTACGGAAAAGTGCCGATACTGACATGGAAATTTTGCGGTCTTATAATATCGGCTTTCTGTCGCGCAGTGTGTATATCTTGGACGTAGTCGAAGGAATTCTGCCGGATAGGTCCGGAATATGTACGGCTTAGATGACACCACAGAACTTTGCATTAGTGAGAGTTCGTGCGTCTCAACTTCGGGATATTCGAGAAATCCATAATCGCCGAAGAGCATCTGCTCTGCAAAGTAGGCAACAGGAAAAAGTAAAGCGCGGTAGTCGAAAGTATGCCGCGGTCTCGTGTGTTGAGATGCGAGGAAGTGCATGAACCACTTCAGCACATGAACCCCTCATACCTTAATCATCGTAATCGTCACTATCCTTATTTTATTTCATTCGTCCTCGTTCATATCGAAACTCAGTAGGACCATGAAGCGACAAGTTCCTAGATTGGGAACCACGTAAACAATAGAAAGACGTGAGCCGAAATCAAAGAACATGAGAAAACGAGAAACAGCACCAGCCTGGTCAAGACTTGTTCGAAGTCGACGCGGACCGCATGGCTTTCCAAGGAAATCATTAGCTTAAGCACGCGATCGATGCCATTGAGATTTTCACGAAAGTGATGTCTCGGAGTATTCGCTCGGCCGGATGGATCGATGCCTACATGTATCTAGTACCTTGCCTACTTCATAGAAATTTAAAGTAGCCATCCCTTCATAGTTAATCGTTCTTACCTACTAGACGCACCGAGAGACTTCTACCACATGTATTCTTGATTATTATTTTTCACTTGTTTTGCTCACAACAGAGGACTACGTGAATTAGGTAACTTGTGTTGAGATTTGGTTGTAAATAGAGCTAGGCATGCTGGTGAACTTTTGTACAATGTTCAAGTCAACTAATTCGTTAGATAACTTGAAAACCCAGCTGTCACATGTTTTTGATTATATGGCATACCAGAGCTATTGCTGGACCTGCCTGCCTTGAACGTTTTGACAATAGAAGCTTGCCAGCATTGGGTGAAGGTTACGAGTGTTCAAGGTCATCTGGAAACTAGAGTTGTTTCGTGATTCATGGCACTTTCAAAGGCGCAATTATGCAAGTGGTGCCGTCTCAGCTTTCATAGTAAGCTTATTTCTCAAGTAGGATACTGTGAAGTAGAAGACAAAGCAAAAATCCCGTTCGTCGAGTTGCCCAAACGCTGTTCCCCCCCAAAACGCCTTGACAACAGCGTGCCCTCATTATCTCTTCCAAGTTACAAACATCAAATCAACCCTAGAATAATCTCGTTGGGTATCCTGTGGGCATCATATCGAAAGGGGCCGGCATGCTCCATGTCAAGCCGATCGCGATGTGGTAAACCATGCTGTCCATAGAGCTGCCACGTTGGTTTTCGGAGGCGTCCTCGCTCTGTGACTTGCGGGTACCGAGCGACTGCTTCTTGTTTCTTGAAGAAGAGGGAGAGTCCTCCTCCGAAGCCTTGCTCTCCGAGCTCTGAGGACTGCGCTGCGACCGCGAAAGACGTCGAATCCTGAAGCGGGTCTTCAGAGGCCGCTTCCGCGGGAGACATTCTGTCGGAGACGAAGAGAGGTACTCTTCGTCGGGATCGAGTAGTGGTCTAACCTCCAACTCTGATACCTCCACCAAGGACGCCTTCTCCTCGAGCAGCTTTTCGTCCACATCAAAGCTCTTTAATCTCTGATCACCACCATCTTGAGATGTACGCGCCATCTGTTGGACAGTTAGTCGCTGGATATATTGCGTTACTAGGAAAAAGAGGGACCACTCAGTGTACTGACCGCCTGCGATTGAGGACGCTGAGAGCGCTTGAGAGACCTGACAGGCAAGCCTTGCCTCAAGGGTGTCGCGGGTCTCGAAGAGATGACCTTACTCGGTCGCCAGCGCGGCAGACCGTGATACCAAGCTGACCGGCGCTGCCCGCCGACGATATGCACCGGAGACTGAGGAAGTGTGCAGACGTGCATCTCAGTCTTTGATTACACCAGAACTCGGCGGTGTGTGCAATCTGGGCGTCGAGAAAGACGAAGTGGCCGCATGTACGGGCTGGATTATATACCTCCCTGTGTACCCGGATGAGAAGCAGTGAATAAGTGAGGGTGCTTGTATAGACGACTATCCCGCGGGTCCGGCGGATTTTCTTCCATGCTTTCCACAAAAGACAAGAAAATAAGAAAAGGTGAGGTGCCGGTCACACTGGAAAGTTACACCCCATTTGATCCAACCTTCCCGGCATGCTCCCGTAGGCTCCGTGGATTCACGGACGGCCGACGGCCACCGCTGTTGCCCCGAACCATCGTCGCTCATGTTCAGCACTACGCAGTAGAGGAAATCGGATCCCGGGAGAAGCTACCTTACCAGTGGGTGCACACTTTTAGCGCCTTCCCGCCTGCATTCGGCGGCGGGGGTAAAGGCGAAAGTTTGGAAGGGGGAAAGTTCCCCATGTCCGCGTCTTCTCGCTGATTCGTGATGGTTGCGAATAAGCTTCCTGCAAACTGAAAAGACGGCATGTGGCAATCCCCAACTTGACGAAAGCGACGGCGACGGCCGTCGGACCGGAGCCAGTTTCTAGCAAATAGAGTCATGGACTCGGGGAATAAGCTTCAGTAAGGAATCGTGGGATTGCGACTACGAGATGAGCCGGAGGTGACGAAAATTAGGTCTCGTCTATACTTCTCACTCAATGCATAGCTATTCCTTGGCGTACAAAGACTAAACCTTGCCGCCAACTTCTTTTTTTTTCTTTCTTTTTTTTCCTAATCCTGAACGCCTACGCCGTCGATTACTTCCCATGGTATATCCCAGAGTGTATGTGTTGTGTACAGCAAACCATGCAAGAAAGCACGAAGAAAAAAAAAATAACAACAAGAAGACCTATTATGGCAGGTCATCCACGTAACCAAGCGTGTCCCTATGTTCGTCGCAGACTCTTGCAAACTCTAGCAAAAGTCTCCAGACGTACAGACGCATGTCCTCGCGCCTGAGCACCTTGTCCGCCCACTCCTTTCCCTGCTCGGCGATCCATCGCGCCGCGTCGTCACCTTTGCTTTTCTTTCCCAGTACCTTGTGGACGCCCCATCCCCGAGACTCATCGTCATCGTCGCCATCCGTGAAGAAGTCCAGGACGCCGTACAGGTCCTGAAAGGTATTGTCCAGCGGCACAAAGTGCATCCACGGCGTAAGCCGGTCGTCGTGCCACTCGGCGTACACCGTCGCCTTGAGAGGCACGCTCGTCGACAGCATAAACGCCCTAAACCGCCCGCTGAAGCTATACCCATCCGCATCGGGCAGGAACTTGCTCGCAAACTGCTCTGCCATGGGCGTGCCGTTGACGATGGATAGGTGCGGCGCCAGCCAGTCGCACTCCCTGCGCCGGTCGTCGCTTGGCCCGCACAGGAGATGCGTGAACCCGGCGTCCGCGAACCGGGATAGGAACGCGCCGAGCCCCTTTGCGCGGCGGCGCTTGGTGTTGTAGCGTTCCACGGGGGGCATGTCAAAGGTCATGGCCCGGACGTCGTTGGCTTCCATGCCGCTTACGGTGGTTCCGTTCAGCATCTCCACCAGGCGCTGGCGGTGGAAGTGCATCCAATTATCCGACTGCGCGAGACCTCCCGAGCCGACGCCGCGCCAGACGAGGCGGTCGCGCTTCTCTGGCCACGCGGGGCCGCGGACGTTGCCGCCGGTGTAGGTTGGGTCGTCGGAGAGGTACATGGCGCCCGGGATGAGTATGTCCGAGTTGACGCGGAGTTTCGAGCCCCCGAAGAGGGGGATCAGGTCCTTTGTGGTGTTGACATTGAGCGGCTCGACAAAGGTCCCGTGGAGTGAGCGGAGGTGTGGCTGTACACACGGATCCATGGAGCTCGAAAAGTTCTGGACGTAGCCCTGGAGAGCAAAGGGCGCCGTCCAGGAGTATGGCAAGGTTGGCGGGAGGGAGAGGTCTGCCGCCGCGGGTACGTTCTTGGCTGGGGCATCCGACGGGCAGGCCTCTCGAACGAGATCCCAATATTTGCGACGGTCGCCGCTGGTCCATTTCGCAGAAGAAGCAGAGTTGCCTTGAGCCGCATCTGCACCCGCCAAGCTCTGGAACACACTCGTGGCCTTGTTCTTGGTGGGCATGGTCCTCTTCTTCCCCTCCTTTGCGAGGTATTTCTCCATATCCTTGCGCGGCACCAAGATTCGAGGCTCTTGCATATGGTTGATGGGCATGTCCACGTCCGGCAGATGTTTCGCAAACTCAGCCACCAGAGCCGTCCATAGCTCGAGCCATGGCTCCTTTCCTTCCTTGTTTCCATGACCAGCCGCAGTACCATTTCGTACTCTGACAATATGATCACCGGCGTTGGCTTGCTTCGTGATGGTCTTGGGCTCGAGGGCCCAAAACGGCCTGAGATCGTCGTATATCCGGTCAAAAAAGTCTTCTACGACAATCGCATCCGTGTCCATGGCGCTGCGGAACCATTCCTGGAATCCCGGCGGCGGATGTCTACCCCGTCGCTCTCGATAGCGTTGCGCCGCATTATGAAGCGTGCGGCTTCGTTTCTGAAGCACTGCGGCTTGTTTCGTTCGCGCGTCGTGAATCAGCCAGTCGATCGGGTTCGTGTCGGCGTTGCTGGCGTTAAAAGGGTATTTGAAGTAGTCTATCGCGGCGCCGTCGGTGAACTTGATCCGGGAAGCGCTGCTGCTGATTGTGTCGCGGTACATGTAGGTGCTCGTCAGAATAAGAGTCAGAATGAAGACGGCCAGCACGCCCTTGAGCAATGGCTTGGCCGAGCTGGGCGGCGGACGGTTGGCCCTCCACGCCATTGCGACAACCTCAGGTTTCCTCGCACTCTGAAGTACACGCAGAAAGGGTCAGGTCATTGGTGTTGTCTTTCGCACAACTGTTGGCCCATTCTGAAATCGAGTGTTAGTGCGCCTGGAAGTTCTCGAAGAACATCGACCCGCAAACCTCGTTCGAGAAAAGCCAGATGCTATTTTGCCGTGCGAATAGTATTCGTAAATAGAATACGCGGCGCCGGAGCCCCTTTCCCATCGAAGCAGCGAGACTGGACGACACCCCGGCTCACTGACGTGGGGAACATTGTGCTTGGTGGGGGAAATTGCACCGAGCCACTTTAACTGAGCCAGGCCGGACGGTGTGAGCCTTAGCTGGACAAAAATTGAAAACCCTTCATGTCGATAATACAGAGTTGTAAGTGAACACAATTGTCTGGCGATGTTTTATGTCACTTGGTTGACAAGGTGAATAGATGCCGAGGAAACTTTTTGGGTTCAAAGGCACGGATCTGCGACCCCGCTGTCCGCAAATAATCACTACAAGTTCACCGAGCTGGCTTGGCACGGCCCCCGTTCCAAGGCCTCAACACTTGGGACTGAGCCGTTGTAACACATCGAAAAAATCACATCATGATTTTCATGGCCGATGGAGATCAAGCCATGTCTTATTGAGCTCTCAAGTCTTGATCTCCATCGGCCATGTGTCGTTGGTTCCTGAAAGTATGTTGGCGTTATCAGCATCTCGGCACTTTCCATCTCCATCTGTCTTATTTGAAATGGTTTATTGCTTCGAAGACGGAACCAGCGAACCTCTCTCAACGAATGGGACAGTATCGGCTCTTCCATGAATTATAAAACTGATTGAGATGATGGTTTCTTCTCTTTTCTTCATATCGACGACGGCATGCTTCATGAGATTACAAGGCATGAATGAAAACCTCTTCCTCGCTCTACGTGATTGATATTAACAGAACAGAAAAACAAACTCTTCAATATTTTTACAAGATCGAAGCTTCAGCTCTAAGAGTCCTTGATCTATTACAACTGCGGGTATCTACAAAATATGTAGCTCTCGCTAACTCATTAGTGGCCGTCTGAAGAGATGGAAATGCGCATCTCTTATGGACTAGCATCTTGAAGTGCATCTCAAATCAGAGGCTCCTCCTTATCAGATGCCAACAGGTGAGATTAAGGTATCCCATTGTCCAATCACTGTCAACTAAAATCACACCCACCATCTCGAAGCACGCGACTCAGTTCCCTTTCTTCGGCCGCTGCCCGAAGTCCATCAAGAATGACGCTGTCCATCTGCAAAGATACGGATACCTTCCATCGGCATTACACGGGATGGCCTATTTCAGGGTCCACAATCTATCCGCATCGAGCATTACGTCATTCCAGTGGGTTCGACGCACCTCAAATCTTGACCCTCTATTACTCCGTACTCTCAAGTTGAGTCTTGAGTCTTGACGACGTTTAGGTACGCACTCACGTGGCACTTCAGAGTGGAAAGTGAGTAGTGAAGCTGTTCATACCAAATTTGATCCGTCGAGTATCGGACTGACAAAGATATGGACGAATTTATGATGTAAATGTGTTTCTCGTTGTCTCGTCTTTTCTAGCTGTAGTCTCAAGCGCAGCTGCAGTCAATGCCCATGTATAACTATGCCCCAACTCTCACTATGCTGTCTTTCTCATCTATCCATACTTCGAAGATCGTGATTGCAAGCTAGATGGCGCAGTGTGTCTCGTGACTCTCGTCTCCGTTCCTCCTCTTTCGCTTATCGTCTGACCGGATATCCAACGCCTTTCTCGCCTAATAATACAAATAACCCTCTCGCCCGATGCTCCCCTTTCTTTTGCTGTCTCAACTCCATGTCGCACAACTAAGCGGACCTGTAGGTGTCGCAGTGTACTTTAATCATACAGACTCCCAATCGCAATGCCGATAAAAGAAAATGAAAGTTTGCAAGCTACTTCAGATGCGCCTCTCAGTTGTGTGACTTGACGGGCTTGGCGGCATGTCGACCACAGCGGTGCGGGTTCTTGGGGGACTTGATATAGCAAGTGTCTGCGGCTTCCCCACAAGGCAGAGGGCCGTACTTTTGGGTGACGGTGCAGTACTCCAGGTTGGAGCCCATCCATTCTTTGAGATGGCGATGCAGCTCGCAGCGGGAGATTCCACACTTCCGGCAGTACACTTGACCCTTGACGCGCATGCGCTCGAGGTCGTGAGCGTGCTCCTTGAAAGCCTCTGGGGGAGGCGCGGCGGAGTCATGGTAGACGAGGGGACCGGCGAAGCGCCATGCCCATTCCAGGTCGTTGGGTCCGTTTCGCCGGGACGTGAGAGGCACCGGACCGTGCATGCGTCGGTGGATGTCGTAAAAGTGGCTGTTGGTTAGGCCAAAGCAGGTGCTGTCGATGGGGTCGAGGTGATCGAAGATGGCGTAGTGAAGCTCCGCGGGGAGGTCGAAGATGTCCATTCGAGCCGAAGGGCGGTGGATGCGCGCCGGCGGCTCGTAGTCCATGACTGAGTAGGAACGGCGAGGAGGCGGCAACGGAGGTCGGCGGACCTGAGGCGGTTGAGGGGCGTTCCTCATATCCTGCATCGGAAGCTCAGATTGCTCTGGAACAGAGGCAATGGCATGCCTCTCTACAGCTTCGTGCTGGGTTGAGGGAGGTGCGGGATACGGAGAGGCCGCGGCTGGGGGCGCGGGGCTACCCTGAGCTGATGCCACAGGAGAGTCGGTGATGGACCAGCCGCGACGAGGAGTGCGCCAGCCGGCGCGCTTCTTGCTGAGCTCATCGATCATAACCTGACGTTCCTCACGGGTCATCATCTTGTTTTCCTGACGAGAGGCGAGATTGGTTGCGAGTAAGAGACGGGCAACGGAGGCGACGTGGTCGGCAGAGTCTTGAGACTGCTGAGGTTGACCATTCTGGGCGAGGCCCGAGGGAAGTACTTCAACCATCGTGAAGAGGTGGCCCTTGTGTAATGGCGGTGTGTTGTCCTTGGAGTTTTGTCGTCGGTGGCCCGAGCTGGGCTATTATCCGACGATGTTATGGTATGAAAGTGAGCGGGGTTAGAGGCGGCCAACCAAGTTGAAAGCTTGGTGTCTCGTTAGATGGAAGAGGGGGTTTCGTTTCCGTTGATGCGGTTGAGGATCACCTATCAGTGGTGAGGGGAAACGACTTCGTCGAGGAGGAGGGTAGTAGTTGTCTCGTCGTATTCAGGCTGAGAGGAGGGAGGATCAATAGTCTTCGGTTCACTTATGGTTTGCGAGTCGAATGAGTAGTGTGTTCAAGTAATAGCAATATTGTGGCTGGGAGGGCCAATGTTGGATGGCGGTAGTTGTTGTTGCGAGTGGGAATGCCTCAATAGCAAGTTCATGAGGCGGGAACAGGGTCTTTAATCAAGGGCCCAGGGGAGGAGTTCGTTGGATATATAAGGGTACGTCAACGGCAAGAAAAAGAAGTGACAGGACCCCGATGAGGTAGTGTCTAGTGCAGATCAGTCGAAGTGCTTCTCTTTTTGAAGAGGAAGAGAAGAGACGGGAAGACAAGGAAGAAGGGAAAAAAAGGGTCTGAGGGTGTGTGCTGTGCGTAAGGTAAGTAAGTGGTGTGATGGAGCCAGCACCGGACGGGAAAGGCGATGTTTGGCCGTCGCGACGTCCAGACCGACGGAGCCAACTAAGTCGCAGGTACAAGCTCCAAAGAAGGAGGATATGTCAGCCGATGGCAGGCCAGATTAGCGGGCTGCTTTATTTGGGGGTCCTTGATACACTACAGTGTACGCTACATTACATGGATTGGAGAGCCATACGCCATGGTGGCCAAGTCACGTACCTCCAGCTGTCTACGATTCTCCCGGCTCAGCGCTTTTTCTCTGTCCAGTCAGAGTCAGTGTCTCCCCTGATAACTTAGCGGATAGTGCGATGGATGGGAGGTAGGAACGCTAGGTATTCTCGGGCAAGGAGGGGTTGCTGGTCCCTCGGTCTCTTTCGTCTGTACGTTTGTTATCCTCGATGACTTCCTATTGGTGCCGGGAGGGAACATGGCAGAAACAAAAACGGGGAAATTCGGTCATTGGTATTCTCGCGCGAATCATGAAAATGCAATGGAACTCGTCCTTCTCGCTTCCAGCAACTCTTTGAGAACCACAGAAACTAAAAGGTAATCTGGGATATCTCGCAGATTTCAAACAGAAAACGCTGGAGATCAACTGAACGGACCGAAAGCCAACCCCCAGCTGAAAGCCTGAAAGAGGAGGGCGTAAAGGGGTCTCTGCCTGTTAACACAGAACGCAACGGTCTCTTGCAAGCGCAACCCCCAAAGTACCCGATACCTGAGCCCGGCTACTTTCGTCATAAGGCAAGAGTAGCGCGGTTCAGGGTGCCGCAGACCAGGAAGCCACTGACTGAAGGAGGAAGGCATCTAAGGTAGGACGTTCCACCGTCGTCACTTCCGACAGACACAACGCTCGGCAGCTCGGAAAAGCGAGAAAGTGTTGCGAATCACCTCACCTTCTACCTACATCCAATCCGTACTCATGAATCTAACAGAAACAACTGACAACGACCCTCCATCACCCCTCGTTTCTCCCCGCTTGGCGCTTCTGTGTCTTGGCCTTGATTGACCAACCAGAGCCTCCAAGCATGAAGCATCCAAGGGAACAACGACGAGGGCACGAGGGTTGGCGCAGGACGCTACTCGTTGATAGGCTGTGTTCCAGTCCCCGAGGATTCTGGAATTGGCCAGACGTTGAGAGCACACATAGGAACCGACCAACTACCCAAAGGCATGCTTTGAAAAGTTACAATCAGCGGCCGCCCGACCCAACGGATAAGGCTACTCGCCTGAAGGGACTTCCGCAGTCCCGAATCAGTGATATAACTCGTTGACCGATGCCTCGTTCACACTTTAACCCATGCGAGATTATCATGGCGAATGGTGTCCATCAGTCGAGAATGATGAATTCCCCAGGCCAACTGACCTTTGGATCATGAACTTTCTACAGCCGCCAAGAAACTTCCTTCGCATGGCCAGCAAGGCTACCGCTCCCGCTGCAACACACCGGCAGCCTGCACACCGGGAATCAATGGCCCCATGACCATCCAGCATCGGCCGAGTGAGGCTGTTGTTACACTGTCAATCGCACGGCACTCGTACAGTAGTCTGTGATCTATCAGATCAGGACAGTAAGCACACGCCTGCTTGCCATGCTAGCTCGCCCGTCTGCCCGTCTCTATCTGTGCATCCGTGTCTGTAGGTATATAACTTTTGAAGTCTTTTCTAGACTCGGCCGTTGTTGCATCAATCCGACTCAGCCAGACCGCCAAAAGCAAGGTATCCGTCCCTCTCAGGGATCGACGTCGTCATGGCTGCCGCATTTGCTGCACTACCCGCAGGTGTCCCCCAATATTTGTGGGGTTGGTCAAAAGAGCGGTGGCGAAATGGTTGATGATTGCAGCGTAAAGGGACTTCGAACATCATGCGTGCACATACTGGCCGGCCGTTCATCTCCTGATTGTCTCCGCGTTTCAATGCTCATTGATCACTTTTGTCTGATATCCCCGGCTTCTCTCCAATGGGCCACTGGGGAAAACCGAGCATCTGGGGAATGTCTTGAAAGGTTATCCCGAGGCATGACATTTCACTCAGAGAGGTAGTGTAATCCTTACATGTACTTGTAAAAATGCCACCCTTCCCGTCGAAAGTCCCAAGATAAACAGAACGACTAACAAGACTGAGAAGGAACACAATAATAGAAGAGTACTCGCCAGAGTCTGCCTAATCAAAATTCAGTAATAATCAGAGATACCCTCCTGCTCATGAATCCGATGTTGTAGTTACGTTACTACAAATCTTCCGTCCCCCACGGTCCCCTCCCGCGCCCGCTCCCGCCGTCGGCGCTCACCGATCACGCCAGGGCAGCCGGCTTGCATTGTGAGCCGTCGTCCAAGAACCTCATTGCAGAGCTGTCAGACGGGCATGATCTGACCTCTGGCCGCTCCTTACCGATTCTAGCAGCCGCGAGTGTTCCTGCGAAAGCTCAAACCGCGTCATGAAATAATGAAATTGAAAACTACGCCGCATCCCTACTTACGTATGTCAAGACAAGTCACAGCGACACGGCCGGGAAGCTCTTGTGATATAACCAAGGAATCTATCTCCAAAGTACCTACCTATCTATTGAGACAGGAGCAGATACTTCATTGACACCCAACCCTGACAACTTGCTCGTGATACAAAACCATCTCCGCTACCGGCGCATGCTCGTGCTCGCCGAAGAGGGTGTAAGACAACATCTTTCCAAAGGGCCTGTCCATCCCAACAATTTCCGAGTAGTCTTCCCGACTCGCGTGCTTGTGTAACCTTGAAACTTTTTATCTTCTTTTTTCTTCTTCTTTTCATTCTGCAACCTTTTTCATTGACAGCAAGCTTTTCCTTAGAAAGTGCCTGGCCTAGACTTGTCGGTGTTTGCCATAGCACCAAAAACTTTGCGAACGCTCACTCCGGAAGGGGGCGAAAAAAGAGTAAGAGAGAAAAGAATTTGAAGCTCGTTTGTCAATGTGCCCGATTGGCAAGCAGGTTCGGATGCTAGTGTAGGTAGATGCATCGTTGAAAAAAAGAGATCAACAGGGTCCGATGCCTTTTCTTTCTCTAGTGGGTGAGTGCCAAGACGTTGCCGCCGCCTGGGCAGTATGTCATCGAGAATGGAAGCCAGTGTCTTTTCTATCGTACGGGCTACTACTCGTGATCGAACGAATCCGTAGCTCCAGCTCCATACTTGTCGACTGTGTGTAGATGCCGTAAGATAGCTTAACTCGCAGTAGGCGTCACCGATTCATTTTGGCGATAGACCTTCTTGGCTGTATGCTATCGTGACATATTCACGGGCTGTCAAGTTCCACGGGTTTCGTGTTGTTATGTAGTAGGTAGCTGTACCCGAGTAGCCTGACACACACCATACCTTTTAATTGCAATATTGACATGGCTCGGATCTTATAGACTCTAGGCAAAAGCTAAGAGATGCATAACAATGACATCTCCAATTGCAAGGATGCTACCTCGAGTCGTGCAATGCAGTGCTGTACCACCTAGCAACGACTCAACAAGCAAATAAACAAGGCCGTTGTCATTTGTTAGAAGCCTGGGGCTCGAGTTTTGTGGTATTGCATGTATTCTCATCAGAAGAAAAAAAAAGAACTCCGGCTATTTTTTGTGGTTTGGGGACAACAGCAACTCAAACACATCAATAGACCTTGCGCAAACCCATTCGCCGCATATGCCTGCTTGACCTGGGGAGGTTCAAACCCAAGAGAGTGAACTTCCTCCTTATCCAGGGTATGATATCCTGCGTCCTGGTCACCAGGCCGCTTTCATTATACCCCATTTCTGGGCTTTCCATGCGCCGACCCAGTTTCCATGAGGCTCTGGTTCTTGCGAATAGGCCCATGTCGTTTGTCGTTTTGGAGAAGCACACGAGGACAAGAGGGGACGCAAACCTCAGCACGCTGGGTTCGAGTGTCTTCCCACTGTTTCTGTCCTCGAGCACTGAGCCTTACATCCATCATCGCTTAGATGGCGACCCAGATGAGCATGATCACGACGTCCATGCCCTTGCCCTCGCCGCCGTCGTACTTGTAGGACCACATGCCGTCCTTCTTCTCGTCCCAGTAGGCGCCAGTGGCGGAGTGCATGCCGCGGCGGCCGACGTGGGGCTTGCCGTCGGTGGCGGTCGCATCGGCGCTCGTGGAGACGGAGGGCTCCTCCTCCTTGACGGAGGTGCCCTTGGACTTGTTGAGAGAGGATGTCGGGACGAGGTGCTGAACGATGGTCGAGTTGCAGGCGAACTTGTATGCGGGTGCGGAGCCGCCTTGGGGTGTCGACTCAGAGATGACGGCCTTCAGGACGGAGGACTGACGAGGTTCGCGATGGTTAGTCCTTGGATCTCTGGGGGCGGGGTTGATGTTGAGGGGGGAGAGAGAACATACAATGATCTGAGAGTTCCATGTCTCGGTCTTAGCGTGATCGTAGAACTCAGCAGAGCCGATGGCTGATTGGCAAGCCTGTCAACGAGACTGGGTCAGCGGGCTGTTTCCTAATGTCTTGGCGACGTTGTGGACGGTGTCGCATGGGCAGCTTACATCCGTAGCAATTTGCTTAAGGCGGTTGAAGGCGACGGGCTGTCAAGATCGAGTCAGTAGGCGGTCCATTGAGATCTTAGCGTGGGGGAAGTCGAAATACGGGAGTCGCTGTCGTAGGGGCGGCGGGAGTAGACATTGTGATCGGAGGCTTTGTTTGGGGAAAGGGGAGAGAGGTGTTGTATTGTTCCAAGGCTTTATGCGCTTGCTGGTTTCGTTGTATATGAGGTTGCCTGGGCGTAGGAAGTGTGGGAGTGTTCTAGAGCGATTGTGCGAATATCTCGATTGTATGTAAGTGGTGAAGAGGTTGTGTTGACAGATCGAGACAAGACGACAGAGATGAGGCTCCTCCACAAAAAGTTACCGGTGTTGTGATGCCAGCCCGATTCGGCCGCCTCGCGTTACATCGGCGGGCCGTACTACAGCCAGGTGCGCGGGGCAACGAGAGATCACGTGGCTCCAGCTGATGTCTCACTCTGCCTTAGCCACACAGCTTCTGTCATCTGCATGGTCCCTACTCCGTACTGAGATACCTTACCTAAGGTACTAAGGCTTGACCTCTCCAAGTGTGGCTTCCCCAATCACAAGGCGATTGGATTGCACGTGTACCTTGCTGCAGAAGTTCGCAGACAATTGACATGGATCTCGACTGTGGCTGGTGGGGAGGGAGCTCTAGCCGTGCACGCCGTGCAGGCCTAGCGTCACAAGTCTGGTCTACGATGGAGCTTTTTTCTCAAGGAAGCGGCTTTTGAGGGGCTGGTCGGCCGCAGTGCAGGTGCATCGTCTGTGGTCGTATCTGAACAAGCTTTCAAGCGGGTTCTCTCGGTTACAGATTCTCTCGTTCTCTCTTCTCCTCCTCTCTTTTCTCTCCCTCTCCCTCACCTCCATCTCCGCATTCTTTTTGTTGATATCCCTGATAGAGTTTTTGCCAATTGTTCAGACGAAAAAACGAGACTGTAGAAGAGCAAGCAGTGGATATCGCGCGACTCGCTTCCACTTGCCGCCCCCTTGTCGCGATAAACCCCGTTGCGATTCCGACGACTAGCCCGACGCGAGCCCGAGCTCTCCAACGACGCCTCAATTGCAATCCTCCAACATCGCATTGCTGTTCTCCTAAGGGATTCTAGGCATCGCTGTTGAGACACGCAGAAGAAGGGTAGGAATCGGGCATCCGCGCAAGACAACGAAAGACGGTCGACTGAACCTGATCAAGTTGCGATACAGAAACCCACGACAGCAAACCACGATACCTACCCTCGAGACAGTCCAGTCAGACACAGAAAATCACCATGTCTAGCCAACCTCTTCTCCAGACCGCTCCGGGTACGTGCAACTATGCCACCGTCCACCCCGAGCAAGCATCAGATCAAGACAGAGAGAGGTCACTAATGAAGTCAAACACAACTAGGCAAGCGCATCGCTCTCCCTACGCGGGTCGAACCCAAGGTCTTCTTCGCCAACGAGCGCACCTTTCTCTCATGGCTCAACTTCACCGTCATCCTCGGTGCCCTCGCCATCGGCATGCTCAACTTTGGCGACCGCCCGGCCTTCATCAGCGCCTTCCTCTTCACTGGCGTCGCCATGCTCACCATGATCTATGCCCTGGCTACGTATCACTGGCGCGCAAAATCCATCCGCGTCCGCGGCCAGGCCGGCTTTGACGACCGCTTCGGTCCCACCTTCTTGGCCATTATCCTGCTGCTGGCCGTCGTCGTCAACTTTGTCCTGCGCATAACGTACTCGTCCAAGGAGGGAAAGCACTAAAAAGTATGGTTGCATCTTGCACTATACCCCTGGTGCCTGTTCGGAAGTCTGAGGACAAAGTTGGGAGGAAGGAGGCGCGAAAAACGGGAGAAATACCTCGGCGTTGACAGTCTGGGCCGAGCGAGCCTTTGTTGAATTGCTCAAGCCACGATAAAGGTGTGTGTGTGTGTACGAGGAAGAATTGAGAGTTGGAAGCGGAGGATTTGCTGTCTTGAGAACAGGTTTGCATGGTTTTATAATTTGGCAGTTTTCTTATGTTTAGCTTAGGCGTACGCGAACAGAAAGCGGATGTTGAAGGTGTATAGTTGATAGGAAAAGCGAATGCATCAGAATAGGCGTCGGAAACATACCAAAAACACATCTACGCTGCGCACTTTCGACGCAAGCTTTTCACTAGTATGTCATCACCAGATGGATACGTTTTACATGAATGTTTTGAGCATATGGGAAATTGGGTGCCTTATTGGTTCTAAAGACTCTTCCCGATGCCGTCTATTCATCTGCTGTCGAAAGCTTTTGATATCGACTTTGCCCCGCCCGTTTTGGGTATCAAATGGTATCCCACCCTTTCCTATGAACGCCTCTTGATGCAATGTACTGAAATGCCACGCCGTATCGTTGTTGGTTGCGTTACCAGCGACATCTCGCAACTCCCCTCCTCGAGAGCCTTTTGTTTCTCTTCTCTTTCTGCTTCTGCCTTTTGTCTCCGGAACCACAGCTCACGCCTTCGGATCCAACTCCATCCTCAAGCGACCCCCGTCACAAGTTCTCAACTTAAGAGCGCCGTCGAGCTCGCCTTTGCGCCCGGCGCCGCGTTCGTCTGCGTCGTGACCCCGTCTCGAGCCTTGAGTTCCGGCATGGGCGCCAACGAAAGGAAGATGCTCAGCGACTTGGCCGCGCGCTTGGCAGGCTGCGGCAGCACGGCTCTCTCGAAGCGGCTCCCCATGACCTCGAAATCGTCTTCATCGTCCGATCCGTCCCGTGTCCCGCCGCCCAGTACCGTCTCCTCCACGACATCAGGCTTTGGCGGTAGCTCGTACATGAGATTGTATTGATACCACTTGCCGCTCTCTTCCTCCTTCTCATCCACGTTCTTCTTCTCCGCCGCCGCCGCCACGATGCGCTTCACAGTCTCCACAATCGAAATCATCTTGGCGACCTCGCCCGGCCGCGCGTAGACGAGCACGGCGCGCTTCCTCGGATCGCCGTCGTCTTTGCGCAGGTGCTGCAGCAGCCAGGTTACGCGCTTCCGGATCTTTGTCGAGGAGATGGTGAAGGCGGGGAGGACGTCGTATTTCAATCTGAGGTCCGCGAGGAGGGCTTCGTGCGAGGGGGATAGAGGGGTCGTCGGGCCGTTGACGCTTGCGCTTGTTGTCAGCGTCGTTTTGGTCGTTTTGCTCTTCTTCTTCGAGACGGCGGCGGCGGCGGCGGCCGACTCGACTACTTCTGCCGTCGATGACTTTCGCTTCTTGTTGTCGCCCTTGGGCTGCATTGTGGAGGGTTCAGCCATGGTCAGCTTTGATGAGGCCTCGCACCATAGCCAGACGCGGCTGCTCAATGACTTGAGGTGTGTGATGCGCCACGCGGGGTTTGAGTCTGGGGTTGAAATTGAAGCTCCAAGACAAGCGCGTTAAGATTTCACCCGATAAAAAAGTGTGGTTTGGATCTCTACAATCTTATCGGATTAGACGCTTGGACCATCTTTCGGAGCCGAGAGCCGGCGCAGAGCTGGGACGTTAGCAGCAGGACCCGTAGCTTTCTCTGATTGGATGACTTCTTTGATGCTGGACTTTTCGCCAAGTACCTTTTGGGGGTAAGGCAACGCATGATGATCACCATTTTCTATATTATTGAAACGATTGTATGATGCGTAAGGCTTATTAGGAGCCATTCTAAAGTCTCACGACGACCTCTTAAGCCTCGGAACTTTGCAAGTAGGGCAACGTGCTTTTGAGATGGATCTGACATACTCCGGTGACTAAGCGTCGGACGTTCTCAATGTTTAAAGCAGCGATGTTTCCTCGCGATGGTCGGACACGAGCTCTCGCGCAAAGCCGGACCTGGACTAGCGTTCCGCGGAAGATGGAAGGGTCCACTGGACAAGGCGCCCATGCGCCGATGGTCTTTCCGTGGCTTCTCGACTTCACATGTTTGGCGTGGCCTGTGCGACTCGTCCAGCCCCTCTGCGAGGACGCTATTCTTTTGATTCGATGAATGGCAGTGCGCCATGTTGCGCCCTGTTCTGGTTGCAGTCTCTCGTAGGCCTGAACAAAGCGAATATCAGAATGATCAGGATATGTCCACCTGGACTATCTTCAGTCAGATGCCGGCGGACTGCAGAAAGCTTGCTTGGCATCTTGGATGGAAGGTCGAACCTGAAGGGTTTGTAGGTTTACTGAATCATGAGGTTTGCGACATTTCGTCATCTAGCAGTTCCCAAAGTGGTCTGCGGTAGTTCTCCTCAAGATTTCCAAGCTTCCGAGGTGCAGCGTGGTAGTGTTCTGGCCGAGCTGCACGACCTGCAGTGGTAACTGTAGTATTAATCCATTTTCGCCAGGGAGTCCTCTTCGGAATACCGGGATAAGGCCTGGAGAAGCGTCGTAGATGCCGTGAAAGGGCAGGGAGGCCCGGGGTTAAAGAGGAACTTATGCGGTTCTGACCTTGGCCGCTGAGTCGGGGCGACTCGGCATCGTTACCGTATCGTCGCAAGATAGCGCTGATTCATTGGCTTATTCCAGCTCCTCAGTTGCAATATTACTGGTGAAATTCTGGAGATCCTGGCTTGTCTGGTACCTCGCTGGCGATGCTCAGGTATCTGAAACCAGAACGGGCTAAAGGTGAGCTGGGCAACGCTGGGTGGCATGGCGTATTTTGAGCGGCGATCAATGTCTATCTGCATGTCGCACCCACCCATCCCTTCTCTGTCCTCGTGCGAAGCCGGCCGTCGTCGAGGTCACAGAATAGGGCTCTAGAAGACGCATGTATGTGAGGCTTTAGAAGACGACGAGCAATCAAGGTGCTTCGATGATGCATGAAGAGTTCGATGATGAGGTGACAGAAAGAAGACAAGAAGGGACGCGGGTCGCGGGACGAGAGAAGAGGCGATACAAGGGCGCAAGGCGTTCCCTTGCTTCTCAGGGTACATTTCCTCTTGTCATCCCACGTTGTGTTATTGCGGTCTCGCCCGCGGCTTCACGTTGTGGGCGGCTTGATAAAAGTCTAGTCCTCATCCACGATGCTATTTGGAAAGGGGCGCAATGGAGTCGGAGTCGTCGTCTTCGTGGACGCTAGGGGCAGCTTCTTAGGCCAGCCGGAATGGCGAAGCTACGATCCAGACGAATGAGATCCGAGACTGCCGTCAGGTACGTGGGGAAGATAGCGCGGCGGCGCGCTCGACAACGACGATGGTGAACAAATGAGATGCGTCGTCGAATACTTGCATTCATTCAAGAGTGAGGGGCAGAAGTTGACTCATTTGAACAGGCACAGGCGGCGCCATACTTTGGGTTCCTCTTCCCGTTCGTCAACAAACATTGTAATAAGTTGACTGCCAGCAGGCACATTCTGGCCTTCCGAGATCATGTCCGACCCCGCGCCGTGGTTGAGGAACTTGTCGGCCAGAGAAAGGCATGTTGCCAGTTGGTATGGAGAGGCATCCGACAAACAGCGGTTGGCGCAGTGGGAGGGAAAGGAAAAGAGGCCCGAACCCGAAGTCTTGGTGGAGTAAAGAGCATTTTCACGCCTCTACGTACTTTTAGCTCGTGCAGCGGCCGTCTCACGCCCCAAGGTACATGGCTGAGGCGTTTCTCGCACGGAACCAAAACAAGTCGGGACACACGCCATGAGCTTTCCCCGTCTTCTTCTCCTCACTAAGGAACCTTAGCCCATGCACGAAGTACCTATCCATAGTGCCGTATCGTACGGAGTACCTACTGGATCCATCTGCAGGCGGGCTGGATATGACACATGTCGAAACCTTTGCCGTACAAACAAAACACGATAATCAGTTGCATCGGCAAGAGAGACGTGCAATTTGGATCCCGGGCCAGATAGATAGCGACCAGCCAATGATGATGGACAGCCCTGAGACTGCGCTTCCCATGCGAAGTTGCATCGGCAATACCTTCACCCTCTTGATTGTCCCCAACAATAAGCTATACCGCCTGTCAGACTCTTGATTATCGCGAAAAAGGGGGATCCCTTTAATGAACCTCCACAATAGCTGCTGCTGTGCCCTTACCTTGTTTACCCGGCAGTACGAAGTGCTATCGTTGCCAGTTGGACGCGCCCACCTTTATCAATCCCGTTCTATTTCGGGGCGGGCGAAACACGCATTGCAGCGTCGCCAGAAAGAACCCGGCTACTGCCTACGAGTTGTCAGAGACAGAAGTTCGGAAGGGCCCCCTGTCCGTCTCATCGTCCCATCAGATTTCCATCGGCCATACAGAATACGGGAGTTGGCACGCTGGCTGAATTCTCTGGATTCTGGAAAAAAAAGAAAAAGTGGAAGACGAGGCCAAACGCAGACACTGACGAAGACGGGGACTTGGAAGGAACTGACGTCCCATCTCTCAACTATTATCAGGGACTCGGACAGCATTATCCTCTGAGCGCATCGCTCTCTAACCAGTCTGTCCTCGTTTTCTTTGACAGCTTTGGAGTTCAGTGCGCATGCCGCTGCCGCTGCCGCTGCTCCTCCCGCTGTCTCTTGTTGGTCGCCCGTTTTTTATTATCGTCTGCGTCAGGACTTGCATCTGGCACACACATCTCAGGAGTCAGGCTGACAGAGACGTGAGAGAATACTACTTTGTAGGACAGCAGAATAGTAGGACTGACTCTTGCTGCATCCTTTTCTGACGGCCGAACCGTCCGGGTGTCGTTTAGGTAGTGTCGAAGATTGGGTCTTGCTCTCCTGAGTCTTGCCACAGCACACACACAACACCACCTCAGAAAGGTACTTCGTACAAAGTCTTGGGTGAGGAAGGAACCTTGCAGCAGACCCAAGGTAAGGTAGGGGAAGGGCACCTCCGTTCCTTCCCTGCTCAGTCTCCCCGTCGTATTGCACAACATCCCTGCATCTGCACACCTCCTTCCTTGAGGTTCCCTTCGCCTTCCATTCTTTTTTTTTTCTTGTCCCTTCCCTGGCAGCCGGTTGTCTGTCTGTCCCTTCCTCTCTAGTTGCCCCCACACCTTGGGTCAGACCAGTCAGTCACCAAACTCACCAAACAAGCGCATTCCCTCGTTCCCTCCTTCTTTTTAGAAAACAAACCAATCAGCGTCGCGTTTCGGAGCATAATCCCCATCCACACCACCCACACACCTCGTACGTACCTCATACCCATCCCTCGTTCCTTCCACACCCCCATTTTATGCCTTCCCCCCTTGCATTCAATACACAAATTGCCTTTTCCTGGTCAGTCGGGTCCCTCGCATCATCGCCAAGTTCCAACACCAACAAAGCACAAGCGCAAAGCGCCAAAACAATCCACTTCAGCTTTCCAACTGTGCATCCACCTCGCCCCATCCACCATTCTCACTGAGTCCAGTCAGTCTCTTGTTGTCACTATTGCTGCTGCGGATACTGGTACCTACTGCTTGCTTGCGCCGCCGCGTACGGATACCTTTACCGCACCGCCGCTGCGCCATCAACAATCAGCGAACGAGAAACAGAACCACCCGCAGAGGAACACTTCCAATTCGCCCAATTCACGGCCCATCCCCTTTTACACAATCTACCGGCACCTTTTCGCTGCCCGGCTGCTTTTGCTAGGCACTCACCTTACCGTACGGATACCTTTCTCTCTCTGGCCCCCAGGATCCAAGGCCCACCCGCACTCGCAATCACCACCCCAGAGGCCAATTTCCCACCAAGCTCACGCACGTCGCCCGCCTGAGAGGTCTGAAGCTGCCTCCTTCCCCGACCTCTGACAGTTATTCTCGCTCTTTCCGCTGTCATCCCCATCTCCAACATTTCAACCTCCTCACAAACAACCTCTTTCTCCCCCCAAACCGCTCCAAAACCACTCGTCCACACGACATAGAGAACCATCGTCGGCGTTGCTTCTTTTATTTTGCTCGCCCAACTCTCTTCGCGCATTCATTTTCGCACCCTTTTCTTGCGCGATATCGAGGCTTTCGTTAGTTCTCGATTATTCTGCGTCGCTGTCTTCCGCTGCGCGACCGTCGCAATCCCATCCCTTGGTCGCCGACTCGCCTTGCTTCGGTCTCCGGCTCTCTCTCTTGCCTCTGGCCTTCCTGAGCGGACGCCCGACCACATCATCACGCACCACTCGCCCCCCCTGCCACCCCTTTTCGGGCCCCATCATCCAAGTCCAACCAACGCACTGCACACCCATCGCCTCGTCTTCGCCCACGCCCAGAGCAGCCACACGCTTACACCCGACTTGTCTGTCTGGGGAATCCACTGTTTACGTCAGCCCCCCGTCGCCAGCTCGAAGCTCATTGCACGCACCTCAGCTTTTCGGCTCCTCTGCCTGCATCAGCACTACATCGCACGCTGCAGGTGCCTGGTCCGTCCGCCACTGCCACATTGCACCTTCGTCAGGCTGTTGCCTTGCGCCTCATCCCACGTCCGCATAAAGTCGTCAGGCCGCCCTCAACGCGACCTTTCATCCCATCACCTTCACTGCTCTCAGTGAACCGCGCTTATGTTCCGATCTCTCTGGAGCAGCGAGCAGGGAAGCGAAACGAACATCAGTCATATTCAACCCATGCCTTCATTCGCGCAAAAGCATCAGTTCATTCTGCCGCAACCTGCGCAAAAGGCATCACTGGCGGGCCCACCGTGCCCTCAAAAGAGGCGTCTGTCAAGCGTTGACGACTCACCTTCACCAGATGCACTCACCGCCACTGAGCAGCCCCTGAAGCGGGCCAAGCTGGAGAGCATCAACCTCACCGTCTCTGACATTCCTTCCAGTGTCGTCTCTGACGCACCAGCATCCGCGTCTTTGCCTGTGCCTGTGCCTGCCGCTGTTCCAGCAGTGACTAACGACATGGAGGACGCGCGCGACGCTATCCAGTACCAATTTGGTCTTGAGATCTTGCTCAAACACAACGAGCTGAGGCTAATCAACCAAGAACTGGCGAAATGTCAGGTCGCTCTCGAGCAACTCCGTCGCTGCCATCTCATTCCGTATCCCACTGCCTGTCCCACCCCTGCGCAGATGGTTGATATCAGCAACGGAAAGGGCCCAGCTCTGCAAACTCGTCCGGGAGAGCCTGCTCCCCAATGGGCTGCGCCTTTTGGAGTTGTCGATGGGCCTTACGCTCGACACTATGCCAAGTGGCTCATTCCCGATCCCAAATTTGATGGCATGCAACCTGAATGGTACCCTGTGCTCGAGACTGCCCGTAGCAGAAGCTCGGTTGAGGGACGAACGACAAGGAACAGCATGTCTGATCTCGCCAGCGCAAACAAGAACCGCTCGACTCGGGGTATTGGTAGCCAGAAGCTGCAGTCTCTCTCCAGTGGTTACCCTCAACCAAAGGAGAAGGCCGGGCCTTGTGTTCTCAAGCGCTCCGATGGCCAGACTGTGAAGCTCGTCTGCCTGGATTGCAACCGGGAGAACTTCAGCAGTACTCAGGGCTTCATCAACCACTGCCGCATCGCCCATAGGCGAGACTTCAAGAGCCACGAAGAGGCGGCCGTTCATTGCGGCCACCCCATTGAGGTTAATGAAGGCGGCAGTATTGTTAGAGAGGAAAAGGCTGCTCCTCCTCCTCCCTCAACCGCCATCGCGTCTGGTCTCGTCCATTCCTTTGCTCAGACCGACATGTCTACCCAACAGGCGTACATTGCTTTGCGTTCTAGGATCGCAGATTCCCTCAAGTTGTATCGTGATGGCAAGCTGCCTGGCGTTACAGGCATCCCTCAAGGTCCTTCAAAGGCAGAGCCTGCGAGGTCCGCTGCACCAAAGGCTGCAAACTTCGTCGCCTCGGCTGACACCCCCTTCCTTTCGCGACTCATGCAGAGCAGAAACTTCACCGGCAACCTCAGTGACATTGTCAGTGACGCCAAGGAGAAGATGTCGCTGGAAGACCTCACCTCGCCGGGAGAGGAATCTGAAGACACTGAGACTGGTCTCGGCAGCCCGAAGAGTAATGCTGGATCGGCTCCTCGTATGCCTGCCATGCGCATGCCTGCGAGAGCACCAATGTCACCTGTCACTCTGACATCGTCAACAAGACCAACAAGCAGCAAGGGGAGGTCACCTCCCACAGGCTTCGCTTCGCCGCCCATGAGCAGTCCCGAGAAGGACGACGGACCCAGCAGGGTATTGATTCACTCTGGTGATGATGTCGACATGGAGGACGTTGACCTCAGCCCTAGCACAATGGTCAGCAACAATGCACCTTCACTTGTCAGTGACGATGGCGAATATGATGACTCCGACGATGGGTCATCTGAATCAGGTGTGAGCGATCGCATGGACGCCGAGTCGGTGTCCGACGTTGCTGAGATCACACTTGATGAGGATCACGATGGACGGCCCCTTGGTCATCACCGGGAGTCTAGCGGAGTCGGCTCCGGCACTGCGATGCGTCTCAAGAAAGATGAGAACAAGCACGTCACTTTCGTTAGCCCTGTCCACGACAGCGCGAAGCGAGCCCGAAAAGTTTAGAGCGTTGTCAGTACTTTCCCGAGTCTGATAAATGCTCTCCTGTTTCTTTGCAAGAAGATCTCTTCTCGAGGCAACACTCAACTTGCCGCCAAACCCCCCTTTTCACTGCTTTCTTCGGCGACCAAGACCTTTTTTGCGCATACATACTCCTTTTTAGTCGACGAAAGTTCTTTCCCCTCTTATTATTATCCTCTTTATTCATACGACTCTGCGCAACCAGGGGTCAAATAGGACAGGCAAAAAAAGCAGGCTGCGGTGGCGTGTGTGGCCGGAGATGATAACGTCACTTGTTAGAGATATGAACCGGGCGTCACGGTTGTTGGGAAGCGTCTGCCTTTTGCGTACTGTTTTTTCTTGCTTTTTTTGCTTGTAGACTTTATACTGTTACAACTTCATTGCCTTGGACCAAAGTCCTTCTGGAGGTAGGGGACTGAGGCCCGCGACGATACTCGAAAAAGAGGGAGATGGTCTCCCGAAGGAGGGACACAACGCTTATGAGCCAGCTGTAGGATTCGAGGACACTCGTGTTGTATCATAGCGGTTGGAGAAGAAGGCTTGATGAAAACAATGACGATAACGAGCTCACATTGAGCAACCAATCTTGAATCGTCAACATGATCTGCACGTGACTTTGGTGATGTTGCTACCTCATCGTCTCCAGAGAATACATTCTTGGCGCCGAGATTCACACTTGGCAGACATTCCTTGAAGGAGGGTCCAGGCTTCTTGATGAAGATCATCGGCGAAATGAATATGCTCCACCGACTTCGAACCCACGAAACTTGCACACATTGCGCCGAGAATGGGAGATCATAGGTGGCAGGCAACATGGACCAGAGAATCGCCGTAAGAGTAAGTCTGCATGCTAGTTTCGGAGTTCGAGATTGACGCTGCGATTATCCGTAATCTAGTCTACTCCGTACGGATTTTTGCCCTACCCGCAATGTTGTTTATTGACCAAGTTCTTGTCGTTTCTATATATCTGTGACATGGCCTAGACTCTTAGCAGAGAGATATATACCCTGCATGTAGGTATTCGGGGGCCGCACGGGGTTAGTAATGGGAAAGTCGGGACTGACGAGTATGAGACACTCGGAGGCATCTAAGCAGGTACGTTCCTTGCTTTGGAGCAAATGACAACAACAGCCAAAAAGCATGCGTTGCGGATACATACGCGCAAAGAGCTGGGGAATGCATGTAGTGTTGTTGTTGGCCCGGCCGCTAATGTAAGGTGGTAAGGTAGGTTCAGAAATGTTTCAAAACACATGACTTTTTTTTTTGGGGGGGGGGCGTGGGATTGTTACGGAGTAGTGTCGCTGAGTCAACCCCCGGTTTCTGTAATATTTTGTTTCGTTTCGGTCCCTCGTTGTTGTTGCCTTGCTATATGCAATGTACTTCGAAACTAGCGTGTAAGTAAACCTACCGACTCTATTTCTCCTTGTAATGCCGTGTAACATGAGCTACTGCATGATCAACGAGATGGACAATTCGTATGGCAGTTTCCTCCAGGCAACGGATGACTGAGAAACACACACGTTCAATGGGAAGTCACAGATATCATCAACCGGCTCATTTAGCACACGCTGGCTCTCTTTCTTGCTTGTCGACCTGTTTCTCTCTCTCATCCATGAAAGGTGAACTTCATGAAGGTTGGCTGGAATTAGGTAATTACAAAGATTAAGCATATACAAAAGTGGTTGTTTTTCTTTCGCCGTTTCTCCCTTTCCTTGGCCCGAATTCTCGCTTGGGTGCCACAAATATGCTCCGTTAAACCAGGTCCTGGTCCTGTAGTCTTTGCGTAAAAAGAACATGCCGAAAATCTCTTGAGCACCGTAAACATAATCGCTTTAAATGACATGATGTTTGGTATCTTGGTTCCCCCCTTCCCTGAGATGGTTCAGGAGGAAGATTATGTGCGTTATCTTGAAAAGATTTTTCATTCATTTAGAGGACAGCGGCAACGACACCAGCAACGGCGAGGAGAACGCCACCGGTGTTGCGGGCGAGCTGGCCAACACCCATGTTGGCGGTGCTGGAGCTGGAGCTGGCCGAGGCAGTGGAGGAAGCGGAGGTGCCAGAGGCGCTGGTGCCCGTGGCGGCGGTGGCAGAGGCCGAAGCGGAGGCAACGGCACCGGTGGCGGAGCCGGTGGCCGAGACGACGGACTGGGTCTTGCGCATGGCGGCGGAGCCGTAGAGGGAGGCCTGCTGGCAGAAGATGGTCACCTGGTTCTGGGCGGACGAAGCGCGGGAATCCTTGGGACAGTTGTTGTAGCAAGTGGCGACGGCCTGGTAGGCGGCGCAGAGGCAGTCGTAGTCGGTGGAGCTGCAGTCCTTGACCTGGAGAACATGTCTTGTTAGTACCGTAGTATAGGTGGGCAGAGAGAGTCTTTGGGAAGTTTACCTTTGCGTTCTCGCTGGTGAGGCAGGCCTCGACGATGGGAGCGGCGTCGCAGTCATCATCGGCAGCGGCAACGACGGCGGCGAGGGCCAGGGCGAGAGGGTAGAACAACTTCATTTTAAATGTGTGGAAGGGTTGACGGTAAAGTCGATTATTACGGGGTTTGTATTTGAGGTTATCGGGAACGACGGTTGTACGGCGGTTCCAACGAATGTATAGAGTCTTGAAGACTGTAGCGAGTGACTGAACGAACCGAGAGGAATTAGGTTTGTCGAAGATGGAATAAGCTGTTTTTTATGAACAGTGGGTTGGCGGAGGCTTATTACGGGAGGGGAGGAGGAGGGAAAGGAAAACGAGAAAAGTGAGCGAAAGGTGGCAGATGGAGTATATTAAGCAAATTAGGGAACGGCCGCAATTTCATCACAAAACGTTGTATCCGGACTTTTATGATCCTCTTGGGGGGGGGCACCCGTTGGCTGGGGGTGGGA
>JFFI01002394.1:1024-18335 GCA_001563125.1 Colletotrichum salicis
ATTTAGTGTTTTTTTTTTTTATAAGAAAGTTCCAACTAACACATCACCACTTAGGTCTTCGCCTCCGACGCCAACGCCGCCTTCTCCACCTCCATCGGCTGGAACCACGGCGAGCGCACCGCCCGCTACGCCATCGTCATTGACCACGGCAAGGTCGTCTACGCCGAGAAGGAGACTGAGCTCCAGGGCCTCGAGGTCTCTGGCGCCGAGCCCGTTCTCAAGGCTCTGTAAAGAGTCCCTTGCCTTGTGCTACTGAAGATTTAATGAATTTTGCGTTGGGCGGGTTCTTCTTTTTTTGATGATGAGAAATGAATTGCCTTCAAGACGAATGAATCCTTGAGAAAACCAAGACATTGCGCTTTCTTTATAGACAAAGGAGGAAGACTAAGGAAACTTTCGACGCGTTTAGAACAAAAAGCTCAGAAGGAGGGTTTCTTCAGAGATGAAATATTCTTCCGCGTTATAAATATAGAGGAAAATGAATGGTTCATGGAAACTGGGTCAGTTTCATGTTGTGTCTGGATCGCGAATTCGTTTCCTTTGAAACATGTTGATCGTAGTTGATCTGAGAGCTGTAATGTGAGCTGCGCTGTATGAAATGAAATACGTGTCACTCCAAGATGCCGTTGGAGAGCTTAGAGCAACGGATTTGTCTCGGTAGCGGGGCTCGGAGATGCGACATTGCCGCGCAGTAAAGGCGGAGGGAGCAGGAACCGATGGAGAGGAATGGGGTGTCTTTTTACACGCTGAGAATACCTTAGTATTGTTAGTAACTTCAACCGGGACTGCGTAAGGAATAACATGTTATATATGTGTCTTGTTCCCATTTCAGGAATGATGCGTGTAAACGGCAAGTGTCATGACCCGATATGACAGCTCAATGTAGGTGCATGTTTGATATGTTCGTATCCAGGCTGGGATGAATGCCAACTTGAAACCATTCAAGCAAGTTGGCTTAGTAGTGTGAGGACGATGTTGTGAATACTTGTCAATGATCGTCTTTGCGATGTCTGGGTATATTCATAGCTTAGCTATTGGTCTTCATGTCCTTCGTTTGAGATGATCCATCTAGTAGATGGATTTCGTCGATGGACAGCAACAGCTGGATGATTCCCAAAAAAAAAAAAGTCATCACGGAATAGGTAAAGGGTATGAACTTCAAGAACATTTGTCGTCTGGAGTAAGCTCCGAGTCCCCGTTTTGAGCGTGTGAAACCATGAAATCGAAGGATTGTGACTATGTCTCCGTTCCCATTGGAGGGCTGGGTATATGATGGCATTGTCACAGGAGAGACACCACGTTTATTGCCTTTTCGTTTTGTAGCCTGAGAAAGGAGGTCAAGGGGACGGACGTCTCGAGGGACATAGTGTTTGGGTTCGCCGACGAGGCTCAGATCTACGGTGTATCCCATCTGGGACTGAGAGACAACTCATGTCACGCTCCAGAAACAACATCATCAAGCACATGGTTCGGAGCCCACCAGGCTCGAGTCACCGAGTAGGAGATTCAGAATCAAAACGTTGGTAAGAATCCCCCATGGGACAATTCCATGCAATTCCGTGCTACCGTGATTGTGTAGTTATAGAACCCCAAGTCCCGTTCAAAGCACAATGAACCCTCGACTCCAAATAAGTTTTGAACCTGGTCGTGTTGTGCCCACATCGTTTGTTGTCAGAAGCGTTCGTTCCCTTCTCTGTTAAAAAACAGTTTGGTCCTCCCCTCACCAGCCAAAAGGGGAATGAAACCCTCGGCCGGGGTTGGGTTCGGCCGTTCTTGTCTTTTGCTCTTTGCTTCCCGCATGTCACCAGCCTCACGCCGTCTCGACAGAGAAATGTTTTTACTCTTTTTTTATTTCATCATGTCAAGAGAAGAAAAACCCATTCACGAAACCCAATTTTTTCCCCAATCCTCGGAAAGACTAGAAAAAGCTGTTTAACGGGTACGGGCCTGGACCTTGGGAGCGGCGCCCTTGGAGCCCTGCTTGGAGGCGATGGGGCCCTTCTTGCCACCGGCGGCAGCAGTCTTGGCCTTCTCGGCCTTCTTGGCGGCGGCGTCGGCGTTCTTCTTGTCCTTGGACTCCTTGATGGCGGCGGCGCGGGCGGCGGAGCGGGCCTCGGGGCGCATGGAGCGCTTCTCCTTGATCACATCGAGGGAAGCACCGACGATGGCACGCTGGGCCTTGACGGTGCGGCGGGTGCGCTTCTTGGCGACCTCCTGTTGTGGGGGTCAGTCATCTTGCTTCTCTGGGGGTTTGGTGCTCGCGACACGTGGAGGGGTACGAAATGGTGAAATCTCGAATGTGACCCAGTCAGGCGTCGCGATGGTTGGCACTCACCTCAGAGATACCCTTGCGGTGCTGGCGACGGTACAGAACGGTCCAGGCAATGCGGCGGGGGTTCTTGCGCTGGAGGAAGAGGGACTCGGACTTTCCGTTCTGGAAACGGAAGATCTTGGAGTCACCGCGGACGTAGAGCTTACCCTGTATAATCAGAGTCTCGTCAGTGTCTTGTTCCTAGATGTGGTTTTGGTCTTTGCCTCCTCCATGAAGTCGTCTCCTTTCAATCATCTTCCCCTTTCCCCGTCGATCAATCGTCGGCCCCCCCTGGCTTGCTCATGCATCCAAGTCGTTGCCCCTCATGTTCCAACTCTTCCATCTGGGAGTTGAGCTTCCCTCCTGCCCAGCCATGCTTCAAACAAGTTCCTTCGATCGACAGGGGGAAAGATGATATCGGAGATGAAGGGTAAGGGTGGGTGGCGTTGTCATCATCGTACCTTTCCAGGGTAGATTCTCTGTCCGGAGAACGTGTCGTCGTACGTGCGCATCTTTGAAAATCAGTCAGAAAGCAATCCCTCGAGGAGTTCGGAATATCCTCCTGGAATCGACCCTCAATTCGTTCTCTTCGTCTGGCCCAGCAAGATTGTCGAGGAAAGCGGTCTCTTTCGTTGATGGCGAAGTCGCGTTGTGCTGGGTAATCGCTAGGCCAGCAGTCGGAAGAACAAATCGAGGGTCGACCGGACGAGGGGGTTATCTATTGAACGTACATTGGCGGTATTGAATGCGAACGTTGGCTGACTTGTCGATGAGGTCAAAGGGTTCGGGAAGGGGAGGGTAAGACCAGGCTGGCACTCTGCGCGAGATTCTACAATTTTCGACTCTGGTTCGGAAATTCGTCGTGGGAGGGTAGAATAGCCTAGTGGGCGTCAACCCTACGCGGATGGGAGAAAGAGTGGGCCCGCTCGCAGGCCGATGCGGGTGTCACGTGGAGATAGCCATGGTCGATACGATCCGCCGTGCGCCACATCTGTGAAGATGAAAGGCAAGGTACCTAGTGTGGCTTATGCATGTCTACAGACCCCACCCGCAACTTCAAGTCAACGGTGGTCGACGACACACGCTCATGAGTGGGACAGAATGTCGAGAAGAATCCGGTGATGAAAAGCTGGCTGAGGGCGACGAGACCGCTCATGAGAAAACCACGGCCGTCAACAATGCCAGCCGACCCCGATGAGATTGCAGACGTTGTTCTGCGGCAGTTCAAGAAACTGCCTGCAAAACGCAGGCCCCAGGTTAGAGACAATGGACTGCATGAATGGGTTCCCCTGAGCGGTCTCGTCGCTGAGAAAGATGGCGTCTTGACATGTCTCTCACTCGCGTAAGTCAGATGGCCATATATGTGATATCGTGTGGGCGAACATGGACTGTCTACTTGGTAGTTGGTTCTTTTGGTACATACTTAAGACGTGGGATCTCATCTTGCCTATATCACGATGTTCTACAGGAACCATGCTCCTCGTAGTTCCCATGATCCGTAGCAATATCAAACCTCAGTTCACCTCATAAATCTCACACAACACACTCCAACTAACACTTACTGCAGAACGGGCATGAAATGCCTCCCAGCCAGCAAACTCCCCCTGGCAAAAGGAAACGCCCTCCACGACTGGCACGCCGAAGTCCTCGCCGTCCGCGCCTTTAACCGCCATCTCCTAGACGAATGTGACACCTACTCGCAGGGTATCAGCTCCCCTACTTCAGCCATCGTCACCAGACGCCCTCCCTCCGCCATCTCCCCCGCCTCACCCCAACCCTTTGCAATCAGAGACGACGTCACCCTGCACATGTACTGCTCCGAAGCCCCCTGCGGCGACGCAAGCATGGAACTCACAATGGCGGCGCAAGAAGACGCTTCACCCTGGGAAGTGCCCCCATCCACATCCTCGTCTACAACCTCCCCGGCCGTCACCACGTCCACTCCCGCTCCCGATCCCGGAACGACAACGGACAAAAAGTCGGCCCCCCTCCCAGGAAGAGCCTACTTCTCCCACCTAGGCATCGTCCGCCGCAAACCAGCCCGCGGCGATGCGCCCCCGACAACCTCAAAATCCTGCTCCGACAAGCTCGCGCTCAAACAGTGCACCTCCCTCCTCGCCTCGCTAACCTCCCTTCTAATCCACCCAACCAACGCGTACATCTCCTCCCTTATCCTGCCAGAGTCAGAATACTCCGCCACAGGCTGCGAGCGCGCCTTCTCAGAGAGGGGCCGGATGAAGGCCGCGGCGGACGAGGCAGCGCAGTGGAAGGGCGGCTACCGGTTCTCGCCGTTCGAGGTACGCTCCACGACTAGAGTCTTTGAATACTCGAAACGGAGTGTTAGGGGACGGGTTGGAGCGGATAAGATTGCGGCTAGTAACCTCGCTGCCGTCTGGACTCTTAACGGCCGGGTGGATGAGGGGACGATGGGCGGCGTGCTGCAGGGGCGGAAGGCGTTCGATGTCAGGGGCGCGAGTTTGGTTTCTAGGCGGAGGATGTGGGAGCTCGCGGCGGCGGTGGCGGAGAGGTTAGCTGGGGAAGAGCTTAATGACGAGGACGAGGTTGGGGGTTTGTTGCGGCGGGCGTTGGATGTTGATATGTATGGTGAGGTCAAGGGCGGGGAGATACTTGCTTGTCGGAGGGAGGTGAAGGAGGCTGTTAGGAGGGTTGCGTTGGCGGGGTGGGTTGTTAATGTTGGGGATGAGGAGTTTGCGAGGCTGTAGGGTGGGATTTGTCACGGTGGCATGGATGCTGGGAGGCATGAGTGCGACGCAATTGGGGAGATCAAGTGGTTCCACTTTGTATCTCTTCATCTACTCACCATCTCATAACGTTATGAGTATGAGCGGATTCATTCACTTTGTCGAGACCTCAGTATTCCTTAGGGCCGGCATGAACGACGAGCCTCACGCGTCTTCCTAGAGCTTACCTCTCTCTCACCGTCTCGAGACACCACGTCCACACACAATTTCAACCGCTGGGGAACACATTGGAGCGTCTTCAAATCGAAATGCGTTGGAAGTCAAGTTTTGTATCTCGTTAATTTTTCCCATTCCTTAAAACCCACACGCTCGTTCATAGATGATAGGCAATCCACGGAACCCCAGGGCAGTTTCGATCAAAAAAATCTCTCTCTCTCTTCTCTCTCTCGGACTTCATGACAAGATATAGAAGTAGTCGGAGAGGGGCACCGTTTGGTTTGGGAGCTTTTTTTACTTTTATTGATCTTTTTCGGCAAAATTTCATCCTTTCTTTTCAGTTTGAAAATTGGTTGCCGCTTACTCGACCTTGCTCTCAAAGTTCTCACCCTCGACCAGGTCGGGGATGTCGTCCTCCTCACCGTCCTTACCCTCCTTCTGCATGTTCTGGTAGCTCTCGGCGAGCTTGCGGAGCGAGGCGAGGGAGTCGGGACCGAGCTGGTTGAGGATGCCGGGGACGAGCTCGGTGAGCTCCTTGTCCTCACCGTTGCCGTAGATGGCGAAGGTGTTGGCGGGGACAGCGGCGTGGACTGGAAAAAGGTTTCATCTTAGCATATGTCCAGGACTTCTTTCGTGCGATGAGGGAGATATATGAGGGTAGGAGAGCTGTCCTCTCTTCAAGTGGACAGAGGTGTATCGGGGCAGGGGTGTGATGGTGACGGTGGTAGTTGGTGGTCATTTACCCTTGGGAGCAGCGAAGTGAATGACGTTGCCGTCAGACTTGAACATGTTGACCTCCTCAATGGCCTGGATGGGCTGGACGTTGAGCTTCTTCAGGGCAGCCTGGAGCTTCTTGTCGTCGGCGGCGGAGCGCGCGGGCGCACGCTTCATCTTGCGGCGGGGAGTGCCCTTGCCGCTGTCGTCGGGCGAAGCATCGACACGTTAGTCATCATTTCCTCTGGTATAGAATTTGAACATTTCGCGACGAGCGGTTCGGGAGGTGTCTTTGTGTGCAATTTTGTCTTTTGAATATTTTGCGATTTCTCGGTGAGGGAAGGGTGGTAAAAAATGAGGGGTCAATTTTCGGAGGTTCACACATACCCTGCGCATCGCGGATATTAGCTACCAATTTCAAAACCGACAGCATAACAACAGCACAAAGGAAGTCATATATAAACGTACCGATACGCGCGGAGGCGCCGAGCTTCTTGAGGCGTTCCTGGACGTCCGACATGGTGGGCAGATTGGCTCGAAAATTGACGAGTTTGGGAGGGGAGGGAGAGAGGGACGGTTTGACGTGGTGGTTTTGCGGGTGGGGGAAAGGAAGCTGGTGCTGTGCGGTCGTCCCAGGGCAATTAGCAAAAATGTGTGGTATGGAGGTGGGAAAAACCCGGGCGGGCAGCCACCGGCCGACCCCCCTCAGGCGAGGACGGGAGCTACGACCACACGCATAGTCCCCCCGCCCTCTTTCTTTCCCTCCCGTCCCGTGTGTGCAGGCCGGATCAGAGTCAAACTTGCTGGGCAATTACTCACCGCGATTCGTTACGTTTGTCACACGTTAATTATCTACCACAAGGCTGAAGCCGGCTTCTTGAGCTCTGCGTGATGAGGGTGATGCAATGATGGAGGTTTTGTGCGTGCCAAGAATCCCCTTCGCTTGCGGAAATAGTATTTGCCGAGGTACGTTCCTTTCGACATCACCGAGGGCTCACCGAGCGAGGTGGGGCTGGCTGAGTGATGAGCTTTTCGGCTTGCGTTCTCGAGTGTTGCTGGAGGAGGCTGACTTTCTTCGTTAATGACAATCACCATCTCCTGATACGATGCATACTGTAACAACTCAATCTCCAGGTCAAGATCGGGACGTAGATTCCAAGCCCGCAACATCATTGCCGCGCATTTCGTCAATTTCATCCAAAATATCTTTGAGCCCTCAAACGCCTGAAAGCAACCCGCAGAGGTCGGCATGGTATCTTTCTTTGTTATACAGCCACATATGGCATATTCCCAGACCCTCCGAGTCCGCATTGATATAGTACAGTCCGTCGCAGAGTGATGGGACATCAATCCAGGTCATCCGACATGCCCGACTCCTTGCGCATCGCTGCTTGCTGCGCCCTGAGATCCGCCTCTCTTCTTCTCTGCTCATTCACGCGTGCCTGCTTTTGTCTCTCGATATCCTCGTCTCGTACCGTCCAAACTGTGTCCTGTGTTAGCTTCATCCTGTCCCATGATCTCAAGTTGTCATGTGCGTACTCGGCTTGTTCGACTTGGAGTATTCCTTCAGCTTCGTGACAAACTGGTCAAACTCCTCCTGCGTCTTTTCGCGGTTCGCAAGACTCCTCGCCTGCAGCTCAGGGTTGTATCTCTTGAAGAGCTCTTCCTCCGTCGGCGACACCCACATGGTAAAGGCCGGACCGCCCACGCAAAAGATTCCGCCACTGTGCCCTTCTGTCAGTCTATCGTTCGCCGCAAACCTCCAGGAGTCTCAACATACCCAACCAGCATCTTTCCCCACAGCTTCCAATTCGTAGCCTTCTTCGTCGCCATGGTGATTGAGTTCGTGCGATGCAGCGGGGATTACAAGAAGGTTGTGACGATTTGGCGAAGCTCCGGCAATGGAGGCTTGAGTTCGGCGTTCTGCGACACAGAGGTAACCCTCTCACAATCGATGACGAACCTGACGCGCTCGATTGGAGATCTCCTGGTCGAGACCTACCTAATTCGGAAGGCGGTGGGAAGCTGCCATGGCTCCCAACTCTTGCCTTACCTAAGCTTGGACATAGTGGCGGTTAGTGGTAAGTGCGCTGGAGATGGTGTGGCTGGTGCTTCATGGCATCAGCTTTCATCCGCATATTCTTAGCCTGGAAGTAGTTGAAGCACTGAGCACCAATGCGAGACTCGGGCTTGAGTCCGTTCGAAAGTGTGGTACACTACACCATCAACTTTCTATGATGGTCAAACCCACAGACCAGTTCTCATCTTCCCAGCACATCTCTGCAACCTCGTGGCGCAGGCGGAAGACCACATGTACGAGGGGGCTGTGCTCACTATCGCCAGCATCGCACAAAACGTTGTGGTTGGATGATGCCTCAACCCTTTTGGAGACAAGCAACGCTCCAGATCGACATGCGGGAACGCAGAAAAACGCTTCCCGTCCTTCTCTCCCCAATGACAGGACGAAATCCAGCACCGACCCTCGCGAGTTGCGGCGGGATACCCCTAGAGAGGGAGGCCACTTACTGCCCATCAGAAACCCATGTGCCGGCCAGGTAGTTCACTGGCGGCGACGCCGCAACAGCCTGTTGATGTCAGTCCCGATTGTCCACCTTCTGTCGATGTGGCAAAAGATCCAAAGGCCTCCGTCTTCAGGGGCTTAGTATCTTCCACGCGTCTGAGGGTTCCCATGCATCGTGATTTGACCGTTGAGGATTAAAACCATGAACCCCACATGGAAACGCCGGTCTTGGCCGCTCAGCCCTTCCTTCGAGGCGGGAAAGAAAACGCTCTACTCCGAACGGGACGGAAGCTGACGAAATGCCTAACCCACCTCACCGCATGCTTGGCCGCTTGGCCGTACGTTGACCGGGCCGAAGGGCCTTCCTATTCGACCTTGGTCGTTTCCACACCATATGTCGTCTAGAAGCGGAGGCGACAAAGGCGACCGTCGTAAAGCGATACGATAGGGTAGAGGCCTTCTGAGCGTGACCAGAGAGGCTGATATACCGTCGACGAATAGCAACGCTGCAGAGACTCCGTCACAAGGACATCTACCTAGTTATTGCTCTTACGGAACGAACTGCCCGCCGGATGATGCATTTCCAAGTAAAGAAGATTGCCGCAACGAAAAGCAGAGACTAGCGGCGCTGCCTCGGGGTGGTTGCATAAACAGGCATTGCTGTCACTGAATCCCGCAACCGTTCCAGCACCAGTACAGTACGGTGTACCAGCACCCGCGCTCCGGGCAACAGGACGGGAGTCGACGGGAAGCGAGAGACATGAGACGAAATGTCGCGGACTGGCTCGGCGCACAGAGACTCTGCGAACCTAATTGCCCCTCGTCTCGCCGAGGGTCCTGTCGGTACACCAGTACACCAGACACACCCGAAGACGGGGTTCAACAAGAGCCTGGACTGTTTCCGCGCCCTTGCTTTTTTCGGTTCTCGATACTTGGGAATAGGGTTATCCTCAGACTCTCGTGATATATTGCTTCTTGTTTTGAGAAGAGGTGGGCAAGAGCCGAGTAGCAGCCGGGCCCCTGATGCTCACGGCTGACGGCTGATGCGTGATAATACTGGATCCCCAAAAGGCAGACTCCATGGGAACAGTAGACTCAAAAGGGGCGACAGGCCAATGAGGTTCGCCATTGGGGAGTTTCTGATACAGCGCTTTTGTTGTGTGCACCTCGAGAGAGACGCGGAGCCGGAACGCATTGCAGCAATGCTCGTTCAACGGGTCCTAGGGGGTTGGCTATTGATCCTTGCTTCTTAATAAGGCACATTGCGCAACCCGGGTCAGGCAGTCAGCTGAGAGCAGGCGACATGCCTGATCAGCGTCGTTTTTCTTAGGGCACAACATTGCATCGCTTGTAGTGGCTGAAGAATATTGCAGAGAGCAGAAAAGAAGAGGTTGTCAGATGAAGCTTTTTGGGGGTGTTGCCGTAGAAGCATCCGATTGAGGTTGGAATGTCTCTGGTCCTATCTGCCTCGTGACGACGAAGACGGAAACGGAATAGCTGTTGCAAATCATTCGTTAAAGACAATTGTGACATTCCAATGTTGGTTTGCTGGACTGACGTCTTTTTTTTGTGTTCGCAAATGAATGAATGGGTGTGGGGGGGAGAATGGGGTTGTGGAATGCAAAGGCTGGGAAGCATAGAGCCCATGGATCCATCCACTCGGAGTACCTACCTAGGTATGGACCCAGTCATGCCAGTAAGGTGCCGTACCTTACCGTGGCCATGACCTCAGTTCCAAGCCGCTCAGCCGGGAAGACCCTCGTCGCAGCGCTCGGATGAACCTTTCCTGTGAGGACTTCCTGCTGCGGCTGTCCAGGCGCATGGTATACCTCTCTAAGGGTGGGAGGGTTGAAATGTGAGATCGTGCAAATTATCGTGGGGCCGGCCAGTTCAGGCATGGTTGCCCAACTGAACCGGGATATCCTCTCTCGCCGCAGTGAGCAGAGGCATCTGATGGGAGGTCGTTGGTTTCTCGACCATAGTGTGTTTTCGTAGGTACATGCAATCTATCCGGTCTGTAAGCTGAGGGGCGGGGCGCGGAAGGCCCCAGAGAAATAAGAGTATAGGATCTAGAGAAAAAGATTAATGTTGTTGTAAATGTAACGGACGCCTAGGCTGGCGTGAATCGAGGGCGGTGCTTCTGTTGGATCTCGCTTCTTTCAATGCGCCTGAATTTCTGAAGGAAACTCCCCAGTCTTGCCAGTGACCCCTTCCACCCTTCTGCAAAGTCAGGCAGAGTAAGAGCAACCTTGAGCTAGCGGCGGCAGTCCGAACGCTGCTTCCGTACCTTGCCTTAGTGAGGTACTTTATTACTTGCCTTAGTAGCGCAAGTACCGAAGTAGCGTCGTATCGAGTGGATGGGCATTGTCTCTGGTGTTGAAACCATCTTGACAGGAGGTTAAAAAGACAAGACCAAAAGGTACTTGTGATCATGAAGAAAGTGACGATGAAAGGGGTTTTAATCATACACTCCGTTCACTAGGTGTCAATAACGGTGTCTACAAGCTATGAGTACGGTGTTGACAAGAGATGTTTCGATGACAAAGTACCTGTGCTGTATCATCACTTTGGACGGGAGGCAGGAACCGTAGGGTACTTCGTAGGTAAGGTAAGCAGGAGCAACATCAACAGCAAAAGGACACGGCCCCGACAGGCGCCTTCTCAAACACGCTGTCGTCATTTTGTCGCTATTGCTCAGGCACCTCATTTTGTTCTTTTTTCTGCAACAAACAAGACGCAGACTGCAGTTCTAAAATGCCGTATCCGAGTGTATCTTGCTAAAGCTTCCAAGCCAATCCAGCTCATCTTACCGAGTCCTAGTACGAGGTATGTTTGAATGACATGATTATACCTTGGTCAGTATCTTGAAGTATCTGTAATGTGGTGCGGAAGAGATAGGTACAGAAGGGAGGTACAGAAGGTACATGGCCATGGGAGCACTTGCCTTGACAACCGCCGCAGGAACGCCTCGCAACCGGGGACCCTGGGAAAGCGAGACACCACCTCCCTGATACTCCAATGCTTCCCCCTCCGTCTCTCTGCGAAAAAGGTACCTTTTTGCCCCGTGCCGTACATGCGCGAATCGAGGTACCCGTCCCCGGGCGCTCGTCCAACAACCCAATCCCGTCCACGCATCCCGCCCAGTCCAGTCAAAATCCTCCTTCCCCCAGTCATCCGTCTTGTCTTAATTCACCTGCGTGTTGCACCGCATCCGACAGCGCCTCCTGCTCTCTTCTTTTCCACCAGCAATTCCCTCTTAATCCACACACCCGTACGAATACCTACCGCATCGCACACATCGCTCCTTTGGTGTGTGAACTGTGGACGCGTGCATGAGCTAGACCTCTTCCTCGCTCTCTATCTCTTACTCTTTACGAATACTCTCCTCCCACTCAACTCACTCTCCTTAAACCAAGCTGCTCAACCTTGCTCCGAACCTTGACCGGCACGGCCATAATACAAATTGCCTAGACAAGAGAGAGCTCGGCCCAACCTCCCCCCCTCCAGCATCAACTTCCATTTGCATCCCCACTGCCGCACTCCGTCAACTGCCACCAATAGACGCCGTGTTTTGGAAGCACCTGCGATCTCCCCTTAACGGCTGCTCTATTGATATTTCTACCCGGCATTGCCCAACGCGCGGCTCTACTTCCTTTCTTATTCTCTCCTTTTCCCTCTCTTTCCTCTCTCTCTCTCTCTCTCTCTCTTTCGGTCACCACTCCTTTGGAACTCGGCTCACTCCGTCCTGCGCGCACCGAACCCCTCGAAATTGCAGTGGACTGTTCTCTTGTCACGGAAACCAACTCGAATCGTCCGCTCTCGCGCATAGCCTGGCCCGCCGAAACTGTCGATCAACATTGAGCCGAAACGTGCGGAATCCCAGCATACAAGACCACAACCCCCCCCGCGAACCCTTGGCCTTTTCGACAACCTCAGCTATGCGCCTGTTGTAGTCTGTCCAATTCCGTAAAGCTGTGGAGCTACACCTAATTTTCTCCTTTACGGTAACCTTATGCGATCCCGAGCCGCTTAGGAGCTGTTACCGAAACCAACACTTTTCCGACCTTGAACCACTCATCTTTATCCCAACACACAACCCAAAAAACACACCCGACCGAAACTCGCACATTGCGCCACTGAATTCGAAAAGTCGACGACACGATTCCGACACGAGAAGTGGTGGCATAGCAGACGATGGCAGGATATCCGGGTCAGCGTCCTTACGGCGGTGGCCCTCCCGCGCCTCGTCCTGGCCCCGGACCCGGCCCAGCGCCCGCGCAGCGGGGTCCTCCTCAGCAATACGACAACTACCAGCAGGACGGATATGGCTACGACTACTACGATGACGGCGGCTACGACCAAAACTATGGCGGACAGTACCAGGACCCCAACTACGGGAGAGGTCCGCCGCCGAACCAAGGCTACCCGCCGCAGGATTACTATGGTGGCGGCCCAGGGCCCAATGGCCCGCCAAGAGGAGGACGACCGCCTCAAATGGGAAGAGGCGGCCCTATTACACGTCCTCCGACGGCAGATGGCAATCGCGGCGGATACCCGCCTCGGGGCGGTGGCGGTCCCGGTCCTGCAGGCCGGGGAGGATTCCCCATGGGCCGGGGCGGTCGTCCCGCTCCTTTTGAGCGATCAGCCAATTCGGATCCAGCCGGTGAGTTGCGCGTGTGCCATTTGCGCCCTTGTATGCTGACCATTTGCTAGCAAATCGCCCTCGACAGCAGGAACACGCACCGATCAGTCCTCCTGGCGCCCAGGGATTTAGTGGTGGCGCATTTCCATCATTTCCAGGGCAGAGCCGTAAGACGGACCTTGATGCGGAGAACGCGATTCTGAACAAGATGGCTGGAATCGACATCTCGTCTCAACCTATGCAGCAGCGCCCTCCTGGTGGAGCTCCAAATGGTAGAGCGCCGCCGCCGCGTGGTTACCCCGAGCCGCGACGCGGCCCTGAGCCGGGTTACGGACAAGACTTCCGAGGAGACGGCTACGGCCAGCAAGGGCCTCTGAGGGACGACTTCGGTCCACCTTCTAGGAGTATGACCATGCCAATCAACGACCAAGCACAACGGCGCGGGCCCCCGCCACGCCAGGACACATATGGTGGACCAGGGGGCCCGCCACGTGGTGGTGTTCCTCCTCGGCCTTCAACGGCGCAAGGAAATCGGCCGCCACCCCAGCGCATGTATCCCCCAAACCCGATGCCTCCGCCGCAGCAGCAGCAGCCGCTCCCGCCTCAGAATAGAGGGTATGGAGGACCTGGAGAGTTCGGAGGTGATCAGGACGGGTACCGAGACACTAGGGCGTCATTCGGCGATGTCTACGACGCCTATTACCAGCCCTCTCGCATGAGCAACCAGAGCGCCCACAGTTACGGTCATCATGATGCTCCTGAGTACAATGGGGCACCCTCGCATGCTCCTCGCGGTTCTTTCGAGCAGCACATGCGTCCAGGCATTGCCGAACACACGCAGCCGGGCGCAAAGCGCGTTCCGGAAATGAGTCGAACAAAATCGCAGCCAGATCTTCGACAGTCGCAGCAGGCTGTCTTTGAGATGGCCGGCGACGCTCCTCCGATGCCGCCAATGGGTAATGGCTACCAGGACGCGTACAACGAGCCAAACGGCTGGGACCAACCACAAAACCCGCAGATGGGGCGTCCTGGCCTTCCCCAAGGCCCTTCTCCTAATCGAGGCCCTGATTCTCTGCCATCTCATCCAGCTCCCGTCCGACCTGGCCACATGCCTAACTCCATGGTCAATATGAACGATAAGCCAGCGCCTGTCCGCAACTATGCCGGCGCTCCTGGTGTACACGTACCGACACCTCCTGCCGGGCCTGGCGGCGCACCTCCGCCGCAACAGCAAATGCTTCCTCAGCAACCAAGCAAGGCTTCGCTTCAAGAAACAACACCTGTCACACAGGAAGAGCTGGAACGTCTACGCCAGGTTGTCAAGTCAACGCCGAATGATCAAGAGACTGCCATGAGACTGGCGAAGCGACTGGTAGAAGCGGCTGACGTGCTGGCCCCGAACCTTGCCGATCCCAAGATGAAGACTCGTGCCCGGGAAAGGTATCTTGCTGACGCAAACAAGATTCTCAAGAAGCTGTCGAGTGCGCAGAATTCCGAGGCCATGTTCTTCTATGCCGACTGCCTAGGCCGTGGGTTGTTTGGACTGGAGCCTGATAACAAGGAGGCCTTCACACTGTACCAGTCGGCTGCTAAGCTCGGACATGCGGCTGCGGCGTACAGAACGGCGGTCTGCTGTGAGATTGGCCACGAAGAGGGTGGCGGCACAAGAAAGGATCCTCTCAAGGCGATTCAATGGTACAAGAGAGCTGCCACGCTTGGTGACACGCCAGCCATGTACAAGGTCGGCATGATCTTGCTCAAGGGCCTTCTTGGCCAGCCAAAGAATCCTCGTGAGGCTGTTGGGTGGCTTAAGAGAGCTGCTGAACGAGCTGACGCGGAGAACCCCCACGCATTGCACGAGTTAGGTCTGCTCTACGAATCTGCAGCTCCGAATGATGCTATCATCAAGGACGAGGCTTATGCCTTCTCGCTGTTCCGACAGGCGGCCGACCTCGGCTACAAATTTTCGCAATATCGTCTCGGCTGCGCATTCGAATATGGTTTGATGGGCTGCCCCGTTGACCCCCGCCAATCCATCATGTGGTACTCCCGCGCAGCTCAGCAAGGCGAGCACCAGTCCGAGCTGTCACTCAGTGGATGGTATCTTACCGGGACCGACAATGTCTTGCAGCAGAGCGACACAGAGGCTTATCTGTGGGCGCGCAAGGCCGCCACAGCTGGTCTGGCCAAGGCCGAGTATGCGATGGGTTACTTTACCGAGGTGGGCATTGGTGTGCCGGCCAACATGGAGGATGCAAAGCGATGGTATTGGAGAGCAGCCGGTAAGTTGCAATTGTTTCCATGTAATGACGTATACTGACCCTCTACAGCCCAAGATTTCCCCAAGGCCCGCGAACGGCTCGAAGACCTCAAGCGTGCCGGCAAGAACGGACCCCGACAGCGCGAGCGTATTTCTCGCAGTAAGATCGGCAAGCAACAAGAGGGCGAGTGTTCCGTCATGTAGACGGCAAGTCAGTACCCAACGCAACAACTTGATGTAATACAAGCGGTCCGGGCTGGGTTCCTGTGTCGACCGCGACGACGACCACGAACAGAGGACGAAGAGACGACGACGAGGTACAACCCCGTGTACTTGTACGGCACCAACCGACTATAGGATGTTTGATCTACACGGAATGACCAGGAAAGAAAAAGCTCAAGGACGAAGGAAAAGAGTGGAAAGGGCCACACAGGCGTTCTGGACAAAGGGTAGTCTAATTTCCTCCGCTGGATGGGAGGCTCCTTTGTTGAATTGGGAGGCCACTCATATTCTCCTTCTCCCCCTCACAGGCCTATGGATTGAGAATGGCTTTGATGAGGGGCTGGATTAAGCATTCATGCCAATGTCTCGTCCGAGGGCGGGTTGGCATGGCTCATACAGTCGATGTTTGGCGTTTAGCATATATAATTATTCGTCAATTTGTAGTTTGATGACTTTGGTGTTCTCTATCAGTTGAAATGTTTTGTGGCTTGAACTACCAACAGATGCCATGGAGCGGGCTATTGATGTGCGTTGGGTTCGTGACGGCTGCTCTCCACCGGTTTCTCCTACGAAATCGATACATCACAACGGCGTTACCTTTGATCTAATTCTACCAGCTGGGTGATGTGTATTCCAAGCTCGGAATCGGAAGAGGAAGAAGGAGAGATTCGTTGCGGCTGGTAGCGGTTGAGCCTTGTTTCGGTTTCGGTCTCGGGTGTGTTGTGACTGAGGCTGAGGCCGATGTCCTATCCGGGGATGGTGAGGGTTTCTTGGCTGCATTATTTGTCATTTGTAGTTTAGGGTAGTCCAGGCGAGGCAGACTGGCCTTGGATAGGTGAGGTAGGCAAGTTACCTATGGTGAGCGCTGAGGGAAGTTCGTTTGTGGTTCGGGAGTTTCGGTGACGGTTGGTGCAAGGTTAGTTGGCCGGAACCGGAGCCGGAAGGTGCGGATGGCCCCCGGGGTTGGGCAAAGGCCCGAGCCGGACGTGTAGCAGCGGTTCGTCTTCTCGGAGTAGCATAATAACCCACTTACATTGGCGAATGGTGGCCGTCAATGTCATGTGCCATGTCTCTGTAAATGCTTCCCTCGGCCTTTTCGAACAAAAGCCGTTGTTGGAATAATGACGGTAGAAAAGGGGATTCGAAATAGGCTGTTGCAAACGGCCCTTTCACCATCCACTTCCATTTGGGGGGAATCAAAAAGGTCCGCCCTTCTTTTCCCCCTTCTACATACTGATACATACGCAGTTCAATCCCAGATTATTGAGCTTCGTACCGGCCGAAAGGCTGGCCTGCTGATGTGAATACCAATAGCCGCGTACGTGCAGTCTGAGCCTCATGCAAGAAACGCGACTTCCTCAGCGATGTATGAATCAGGGAAAAGAGCAAACCTGCATCCCTCCTTCCCTAACTACCGTACCTTCCTTCCCAAACACGGCCCCGGGGAAGGCTATATACCCCCCCCTCAACTCCATTCCTGTCACCAGCCAGCAGGCGCCCCCTTTGGGGGGTCAGGGCAAAACTGGCTGGGGTGGTGGAGTGATTTGAGTCCACAAACAGCCTAATCGGTGAAGGCTCAGAGGTTCCGTGTTCGATTCCCAGCTTGTGCGCCAGAGATGTAGCCCCCAGCTCGCCACCGGGGGTGGAGGAGGGGGTGGGAGAGGTTAAAGGGGGTTGGTTGAGGGGTTGAACTCCTTTTTGTCTTTTTGGGTTGAGTTTTTTT
>JFFI01002394.1:18345-38625 GCA_001563125.1 Colletotrichum salicis
GAGTATGAGACCCGTGGCTTGTAATCTTGAGGTTTCTGTTATATCTTGCCCCTTTTCTACTTACTGCTTTGAAGCCCCCTTCCATACCTCGTCCTCCGTCCAGATCTTACTGACCAACGAAACGTGAAAATGGGGATAGATTGGAGAACCAGAAAAGGTCACGCGGAATTCTGAACATCGAAATTAGATACGCACTGATTTACTCCTCTTTCTTCAAGTGAACTTATACATTCCCGAATCTCTCCAAGCTACCTACACAAGCGATATCAACACACTCACAGTAGCAGCAACCAGCAAGACCCCCCAACTCAACGACCCCTCGCGGTACGCCGCACTCGATGTAACCCGAGTCGAATTCACCCTCATACAATGAATATTTGGCCTCGCCAACCTGACATTAAACCTCTCCTCCCCAACCCACGTATTAAAAATAAGAATCTGCACGCGGTTCGAAGCATTTAGATACGTCTGCGTCGCATCCTCGCCATCAACCATCCCGCTACCGAACCCCAACATCTGACTCCCACTCGTAACCGGCGGCGAGCGGTTCCCCGTCGCCGAAGTGGAGTTCCTCGTAACATTGGGGTTGAGATTACTCGTCCTAGCACCATAAATCACCGCACCATACCCAAACGTAGCATTACACTCCGGAATCGTTCTCCACGAGGGCATCCTACCGTCGCAGCCTTTCGTGGTGAGGGTTTTATCTTCGAGGCGGAGGGCGTCGAGACATGATTCCCCGAGAACGGGTTCGCAGTCTGTGCTGTTGCTATTCTCCTCGGTCCAGAGGTTCGTCACGTTGGGGAAGAACTCGACGTCTAGAGATGTTACGCAAAAAGGGGAATCGGAGCCGCGGAGACCGCCGGCTGAGAGGTTTCCTCCGCGGGGCCAGGAGAGAGAGTACGAGGTGACGATGTAGTGCGGGTTTGTGATGTTTCGGCCTAGGTTTTCCGAGGTGGTGTTTTTGGCGAGGTGGGGGAGACTGAACTCGGATATGTTTACACCTGGAAGATAGATGTGAGTTTATGATGGTTGAAGATGGATAGAGGGGAACGCACGCCATGTCCATTCGTCTGGTCCGAGTAAAGGAGCGTTGCCTGTGAATGCCTCAAAGGGGCGGAATGATATTTGACGTGTGGCGTTGGGCTCTGCTATTGCTTGTTGGAGAACCTCAATGGATTGGTTATCGAATACTCTGCGCGGTGTTGCTCCGAATGTCTGATCGCGGTCGTTCCAGTACGCAAAGGGCGCTGAAGCGCGAGAGAGTAGGAGGCTTGCGATGGGGAGTTTCATTAAGATTTTTTTATGATGATGAATTTGGGCTGGTGTATGTAAAATGAGCCTGAGGGTGCGAGAGGTTTACGGTAATTCATTTGCAACGCGCTTATAAGTATACGGAGATTTGGAGAGAGAGGCTCTCGAGGATTTTCGCTTCGGGCGCAAGCCCGCAGATCATGCCGATCCTGTCAGCCCTACGCCCGGGTAGATATCTGGGATATCTGAGACCACTACGTGCGCCCAGGCACTATGCGCTACCTATGATGGCATTTCCAGTAGCATTAAAAATCGCATGGGTAGTCGTTTGAAGAATGCTTTGGTTCTATTTACCTACCATCTGTCGCTTGCTTATTCACGGGTGAATATACAGACGAGACCTACCTCCACTGATGGGCAAGGCTACCTACCTTATATGTTCGCCTGATACCTTCACAAAGACGTACCCTTAGGCCGTTGAGATCATCGAAATCATACGGAGTTTCAGTCCGGCTGCCTGTCGTGTGGGGGAGATACACGTTGTCCAAATCCCCCAATCTGGCAAGCCCGACGAGTCTCTAACGAGGACGCCCTCGAGGTGTTTTTATACGTCGTTGGACCTGCTCTAATACTCCTATGCTCTTGGAACCTCCTTGTAAAGACGTTCACATATCTTGTCTACTCCATGAATCGCGTATAAGTGAAGAAAGTTAAAACTTTTATGTACATTATGTTACTGTGAGACTAATTTTGCTACTGAGCCATCCGCCACCTAATCCCACCTCTGACTCTTCCCGCTCTCCACATCCGTCAAAAGTACAAACTCAGCCTCCGATCTCTTTGGAGTAAGCCGGCGATTAAGGCCACTAGACCCAGTCGCCACCGCCGAGTGAGAGTTGCCGGTACCCCCCGAGCTCGATGATGCGCCAGACAGCTTGGACTTGACGGCCGACCAGGCGGCGTTCTGTGACAGGGCGCTGGAGAGGAACTTGTAGACCGCCGGTAAAGAGGCGGTGATGATACCAGCGTAGAGCTCGATTGTGCTCCAGTAGGCGGCGTCGACGTAGTCGTATGTAATGTTTGTCGAGTTTGCGAAGACGACGAGGGTGCGGAGGCGGATTACGCTGGCGAGGGTGACGCTGTGGAGGGGCCGATTAGTCTCGAGCCTTGTTGAGATGGGAGTAGATGGCGGGCTGGGTACAGGAGAGGGGGGAGAAACTTACAAGATACCCATGGAAAATACAACCATGACCATGAGTTTCTTCTTCAGGGGCATCTGCAGCTGGTAAAGCTGATGCAAGGGGAGCGCCAGGATAACGATATCCAGCACGATGTTAAAGGCAGCGCTCAGCCACCCCTGGAGATGGATGTTGTTGCAGCGACCCAGATGGTCCGACTCGAGTTGCAGCCAGGCGTGGTTGATGGGCCAGCACTGGAAGAGCGTCGCGAAGAAGAAGGCGGCGGCGTAGGCTAGGGTGAAGCCGATTGTGACCCAGATGGCTTTGCCAAGGCTGTTGTGCTGGAAGATGCGGTGCAGGAAGAGGAGGATGGAGACCTTGTTCATTGCCTGGGCGAGGAAGTAGAAGAGTTCACCGAGGAAGTAGAACTAGTGGTGAGGAATTTTGGTGTTAGTCGTTGCTCTTTGTTGAGATTAGGTGTGGAGGTGGTTACTTACAAACAAAACGTTCTCGACGTTCTTGAGGGGCAGAGTCCAGATGTCCTTTCCCAGGCCATTTGCAGACACTGCAACAGTCAGTCTCTATTTACACGGGATACCTATGGCTTTTGTCGACGGGGCACCTACGTGTGAAGGCAAAGACGGTTGGTGGGATCGTGAGAAGAACGCAAGCAGTGATGGTCCAGTCGTCCCAGCTGAGTTCTCTGTTGCATCCAGGCAGGGCAGAGCACATGCGAAGGATGTAAACGATGAGAGCCAGGCCAAACCCTACACCCGCAACGAGAGGAGGTTTCATCGTGTCATCTCGCACAGGCAGCCCGCACATGGTCGCCGAGCCATTCTTGGTTTCTGACGCAGGATCACAACGAGTCAGTTGGAAAGTTCCATGTGAGAATCCCCTATTCGGGTCTTCAAGCAACAGCAAGGCAAAGACACTCACTGAGGGCATCCTCGTAGTTACATCCCTGCAACACGCAGACGGAGAGGTTGGCGTTGAGCTCCTCGTTTGTGCAAAGACACGCAGTGTCCGTGAGCTGGCAACCCGACGTCGGGACAAGCTTGGTGAGACAGACGAGCTGTAGTCGAAAAAAGATGGGGTGCCGCACTGATCAGCCCAAAAAACGCAACGTCTCGACGCTAAGCGCGGGAGATCCGCCCACTATTTTACTTACTGCGCATTCCGGGTATAGTTTCTGAGCCATGGCCAACGCTTCCGCGGCTGAGGTCGCGGCTTGGGCCGTGGAGGTGAAGGCCGCGAGGGCTGTGGCCGTGGCCGCCAACATGCCTGAAAGCTTCATGGCGACCGTGATACTGAGAGGGAGGGAGGGTATCGTACGAGAAGGTGGGAAAGGATGGGCAAGGGAAAGACGCAAGCGGGATTCCGGGTTTCCTTTTCAAGTATGTAAATCGTAGCCGAGAGAGAGACGGAGTTCCCTAGACCGGATTTAGAGAAGAGGAAGAAGGGGGTGTTACTTTTAACCTCATATCGTGACTTGCGTGCCGTTCTTCCTCCGCGTAGCTAGTTCGTCTCGTAGATGGCGGCATCTGCCGTGATCCTTGGCTCTCGGATTCGTCTCTAGCTGGGAGTCTGTCCCTGAATTTCTTCATTCTGGAGTCACTCTGGAGTGGGCGAGTCAGTTCTGCGTCGTCTTTAGGCTGTCGATCTTGCTTTGGATCGTCGTCGAGCCCCTGGTGTAGTTGGGAAGATAGATTCCGCAAGAAGTCTGAGGAGGCTTGGATGTGGCCTGCGCCGGATGCAGGTGCCGGTCATAAACGGTTCGCTAGAGTCCTCGACAGCAAACTTACGAGTAAACTTTCCGAAAGAGTGGTCCGATTTCTTAGTGGCGACAATTGGCTACGTAAAGCCAAAATCTCTTCATCTCTCCATCTCTGGCCTGTCGACGTATGAACCGTTGAGCTCAGTCCCAAAGCGGTTAAATTGTCACGATGGGGAGAGGGGAGGGGTTCGTAAGTGGCCAATGAACCGCAGGGGATCGCTAACATGCTTTTAGTTATTCCTAGTATTCTGTATATGCACTGCAACGGCAGTAAGAGTGAGATCAACGGTTCTTCAGACCGGGGCCAACCCGACAACAAGGAGGCGGAAAGTGCTTGGGCGCCTGATCTGTCTGTTCTGTATCCAGTCTGTCTTCCGTCTGTCGTTCGTTGCGTGAATCGTAATGGCATCGCAGCAATGGGCCCCTCTAGAATCTCCATCCCGTCATCCAAAGAGCGTTCCGACAATGGAGCCATGTGTAGGGCTATCGTTTCTCAATCCGTGACTCCTGACTGTGGACGCATCCACGTCGGATTCTGTTCTCTCGAGTCTCGGCAAGGTTCTGCCATGTTTGCTCTGTTGCTTTGTCGTAGTCTGTCAAGCTCCATTGGCGTGGGCAGCAAATTTTCCCCATTAGCGGAGCAGGATCCGCGGGTGATGTTTTGACGTTTTTGACAGGACCCATGTTTTCTTTCATTTCGTCTACGACCCTTGTCGAGTCTTTGACAGGCATCCCGAACGTCGTCGGCGCCAATGCCACCTCGAGTTAGGAAAGGAAACTGGCAGATCAAAGCATCTTTTCCCCATGTCTCACTTTCGTCCCCTCCCCCCCCCCTTCGTGAGAGTGCCGGCTTCGCGGGAGATGATGCCTCTCGTCACATCAGCATCGCCAATCAGTGAAGTTGCGTTCGAAATGAGTCCGAAAAGGAGCATTCTCATGAATCCATACTTAACATTTAGGGTCTGACTTTTCGAGTCGCTTCCTCTGTCTTGGTTCCACCAACTCTTAGCCATTTGGCAGTAGTCATTCCTTCACATCTCAACAAACTCGCCGGCTAGTCGCTCATTTGATCGTGTTTTTTGCTTTCGGTTGCATTCTAATTAGCTTCATTGGAGGTTACCATGAAGTTCCTTTTCTTCGTTGCGGCGCTTTTCGCGGCTGCTCATGCGGCGTAAGTTCTTATACCTAGTCCTAGTCATTACTTACACACTTATCGTGTGACTCGTTGGCTTACACAAAGTAGCTTCGACCAACCTCTTGGGCCGACACTCAATGCCACGGGACCCTTAGCCAACTCGACGTATGATTACGTCGTAGTCGGCTCCGGGCCCGGCGGTGCTCCCCTCGCAGCCCGCCTAGCCATGGCCGGCTTCAGTGTCCTACTCATCGACGCCGGTGAGGACCGCGGAGAAGACCCGGCCGTCCAGGTGCCGGCTCTCCACGTCCTGGCTTCTCAACATCAGCCGATCGCATGGGATTTCTTCGTCAACCACTACTCTGATCCAGAGCAGGCCAAGAGAGACAGCAAGATGTCTTATCGGAAGCCGGATGGAGAGATCTATGTTGGCCTCGATCCACCGCAAGGGTCTGAGCAGTTGGGAATTTTGTATCCTCGAGTTGGTGCTCTTGGTGGTTGCTCCCAGGTAAGCTGTCTCGGTCTAGACTGGTATCCAATTGGCTGATGATTGCGAAGCACAATGCTCTTGTCACCATTCTCCCTCAGGATAGTGACTGGAACAACATTGCCACCATAACTGGTGACAGCTCGTGGGAGGTGAGAACTAAACAAATTCCTAAGCCATGTTTGGAAAAGGCTAACAACAAGGGGGCATAAAGGCTTCAAAGATGCGAGAGTACTACAAGAAGCTCGAGAAGTGTCACTACCTCCCCGGTGGCCTCGACAGCTCCGTACATGGCTACGACGGATGGCTCGAGACTCAGACGACTCCCCCAATTCTTATCGTTCAAGACCAAAAGGTGCTGTCTTTGGTCCTCGCTGCCGCCACCACCATGGGCAAATCACTCCTCGGCAAGCTAGTCAACACTGTCACCGGTCTCCTCGAAATCTTGGCCGTCGACGTCAATAACGACTCACCCGACCGTGACAGGGGAGAGAAGATCTACCAGATCCCCCTCTCCATGAAGGACCCTTCCTTCACCCGCTCATCCCCCCGCGACTTCATCTTTGACGTTGTCACTGCGACCAACGATGACGGATCCAAGAAGTACAAGTTGGACGTGGCCCTCAACACGCTCGTGACCAAGGTCAACTTTGACACGACGGGTGATAAGCCCAAGGCAACTGGCGTGGAGTACCTCGTGGGCAAGAGCCTGTACCGTGCCGATCCCCGTGCCACCAAGGAGGACGGCGGCGTCCCTGGTCGCGTGTTTGCTAGCAAGGAGGTCATCGTGTCCGCGGGCACCTTCAACACCCCTCAACTGCTCAAGCTCAGTGGCATCGGCCCTGCTTCAGAACTTGAATCCTTTGATATCCCCGTCGTCAAAGACCTCCCCGGTGTCGGCGGCAACATGCAAGACCGATACGAGGTCGGCATCGTAGGCAAGGCGCCCACTGACTTCTCCCTCCTCAAAAAGTGCACCTTCCTCGACATGAACGGCACCCACGACGGCGAGGACCCCTGCTTCTCCCAATGGCAGTCCGGCATTGGCGGTCTCAAGGGCGGCTACACGACCAACGGTATCGCTTTCGGGTACTTCAAGCACTCCTCCGTCGCGGAGAACGGCAACCCAGACCTCTTCCTCGGCGGTGTACCGGCCTACTTCAACGGATACTTCCCCAACTACGCGGAGCACTCCCTCGCCGACCTCAGCGTCTGGACCTGGCTTACCCTCAAGGGCCACAGCCGTAACAATGCTGGCGTGGTCAACCTGACGAGCACCAACCCGCGCGACATGCCCAACATCACCTTCCACAGCCTGTTCGAGGGCATCGGTGGCGAGGAGGATCTTCAGGCCGTGTACGAGGGAATGCAGTACGGCATTGAGGCGTTTGAGAACCTGATTCCGCTTGATGGCTCTTTTGAGCGCATCTGGCCGCCCAAGGAGATCTCGTCCGAGGCTGACCTCAAGCAGTTTGCCAAGGACGAGGCCTGGGGTCATCATGCTAGCTGTACTGCACCTATTGGTGCCGATGACGACCCGCTGGCTGTCCTGGATTCCAACTTCAAGGTCCGTGGAGTCGATGGGTTGCGCGTGGTCGATGCCTCCATCTTCCCCAAGATTCCTGGGTTCTATATCGTTCTTGGTATCTACATGGCGAGTGAGAAGGCTGCTGATGTGATTATCGCTGAGGCGCAGGCGGCGTAGTGTGTCAAAGTTCAACGTTAATGGAGACAAGGTTTCTTTGGAAGCGAAAAAGAGCCCGGAATTCTTAATAATATCATATTACTTGATGTGTGTAATGCTACAACCGGATTCTGATGCATTCGTCTTTGAGAAGCCAAACAAGGCATGCAAACGAACTATGAAATTGCTTCAAGACTTGCTCTTAATCCTACCAAAGTGTTTTCCTTGAAGCTCGTTTGAGGTACCTAGGACAAGAGTCAATCGCGAATGAAGCCGAGAAGTCAGCCACTTTTACCTCAGATTTCTTGCCGGACACCCACCTAAGTACCCGAGATAGCGTTGAAGTCAGCTTGAATTGATAAAGACATTGCTTCAAGGCGCCTTTCCGATGTAGGCATTGATGTTGAAGATTGAAAGTATGATCAAGGTCAGCTGCCTAACCGCGCATGCGGTCCTTTTAGACATGCCTACTTCAGCTAGAAGCACCTGGCGATTCCCAAAGTCTTCTTGACAGACCTTCTGGAAGCATATAACGGTGCCCTTATCCTTACAACATGCAGGAGTTGCCCTTGGCTCTACTATCAACCACAGCAAGATCAGTCGACTGTCGAACTTGCCTTCAGGAAGATGTTTCCCCGATCCGAAGCCTCAGCTAACTCATTGAAGGAGGACAATCGCTGGTGCCTACGATGCCTCGGTTTCTATACTGGTCTACCCCGCTAAGCAGAAGCCGGCTGCCAACTACTATTGTAAAAGGAACCGTGACTAGTGTTCAGTACGTTACTTACCAACGATCTGCTTACTTAAGTTTCATCGCTTCAGTTCTGAAATGCGCAAGATGTGCCGAATTCGGCAGGGACAAGCGCTGTCTCATGGTAGGGGTTTGTTTCTTCGTTGAGGCTGTGGGGTGCTAAATCCCAATTAGATCCAGAAGGAGCAGTGGCCCCAAGCATTGGAAATTATCGAGAAGACCAGGGCGATTATTCTGGCGGAGCAGGCTGAAGGCGAGAACCACAAGGTTGGCCAGGTAAGTTGAAATGGAGAAAGCCGGCCTTTCTTTTCCAAACGTCTGCTCACATTTACACAGCAGGACCGGAAAGCCATCAAAGAGTTATATCGACATGTGGAAAGGACGACCCGGGCTTACCACCACACGCAGCTGCAAGAAGATCAGCAATCTGCGGCATCGGAAGAGGACACTTCGATGGCCCACAACATGGGGTCCGATGATGAAGAGATGGGCGAGATCCAGTGCGCCCAGAGCTTTGCAGGACCGAGTAGAAGCGGCCGTCCCTCCAACACTGCTGGCATTTCAAGAATCTCGAGGGTCTTGGTTGATATCAGAAGACTCGAAGACGAAAAGGCAGAAGCCTCTCGCCGCTTGGGAAGAGCAGTCTGGACTGCGGGACGGGACCCGCAAGCGATCGGGCCTTCGGATGATTTGGTTCGGCTCGTGGTTGAAGAGCTACACCGTGACACCCGTCAGAATGATGCCCGCCACGGTATCTCTCACGCCTTTAAGGCTGTCGACAACGCTCACGACTCCCGCGAGGATGCCTTCCGCCGGTTGGGCGACGCCGCCCTCGCCATCATGCCGGCCAGCTCTAGGTCTGAGGGATCGAGCTCGTCGGGTTCAGGCCGGGCGTTCAATGCCCATCATTGATTTTGTGAGACGCGGAGGATCACGAGGCATGGTGGGTAGGTTGAGGTCGGCTAGACTGTGTTTTCTTAAATGGTGCTGGTAGAATCTTTGGAGGGGTCAGTGGTAATTCGGTGGGGGCATTCAGAGTGAAGAAAGGTGTGGAGATTGAATTGACTTCAGCTGATCGTACCTTAATTATGCACTTACAAGACCCCTGTCATTAGCAAGCATCGAGCCCAGCCAGACCCATTGGACGATTCGTGATTCGCATTTGTTTACGTTGTACCAACAGGCTGGTGCGCTTCGCTGTCAAGTTGTGAATCCGTGCTAGGACCCAGATGAAAGTCTAGACTAATGTTAAAGAGAATTGATCTGCACCGTGTCGTATTTTGCGCTGCTGCTGCCAAGGTTTCCCCGCGGAACGTTTGGTCCGTACTTCAGCCACATCACATGCAGCCACAGGGAAGTCAAGCTCCCGCCACAACACTACGTCATATAGCCATCACCAAACCAAAGCGAGGGAGCTAACTCTACGTACCTCAGCTGCCGTAGCTTGCCTTTGGCAGGCACGCAGGAGTCAGATCACGATCCTCGGCGCCAAATAAATACGCCAGCGCTGTGCCTTGGCCAAGCCACGTCCCGTACCTAGACCCTTCCCAAGCTTCTCCTCCTCCGCGTCGTTCTGTCTACCAGCACCAAGTCACTTCGAAAGCCTCTCCTACAACTTCAAAAGACACTTCGACGAAAGCTATACCTACGATGTCTGACGAACGAACTGTTTCCCAGGGTCAGGCTTCCAGCTCCGGCGGAAGGAACAGAATGGTCGACTCTGTGCAGACCAAGGCCCAGGAAGTCCTGTACGTGTTCTCTACCCTACCATTTCGCCTACTCGCGCTTCAATCTAACATGCGTATGACAGGCAAGAGGACTACGACAAGGCCAGAGGTTTGGTCGCCGATGCTGCCAAGAGCAAGGCCTACCTGTACCCCATCAAGGGAATCATCTACTTCGCAACCCACCGAACGCTCTGGAAGCCCCTCTTGTCGCGCATCGGATCTTACCTGCTCCTGTCTGCCGGTGTCGTCACTGGCATGTTCGTCTTCACCTACGTGCCACAGCTTGCGCTCCTCGTTTTCGTCAACGGCCCGCTAGCTGTCTTCACCACCGTCCTTCTGATCCTGAACGAGAGTTCGGCAATCATCAACTTCCTCTCGCGATCCTTCCTACTCCAGGACGCGATCTTGGACACCTTTGACGGCACTCTTCTTCTCAAGGATGAGGACGGTATTGTGAGGGAAGGCAGACAGCTCAGGCCCGGGTCTGACCCCATGCAGAAGCTGGGCAAGGTTCTCAAGAGCCCCTTTGAGAAATACAGCCCCAAGGCTCTCATCAGATACCTCATCTACCTGCCCTTGAACTTCATTCCTGTCGTGGGAACCGTCATCTTCATCTCTCTCCAGGGTATGCCTTGCAGGCCGCTTCCGGGTACTTCAAAGCTAATGTTTCTATAGCTCGTAGCAGAGGTCAGGCCGTCCACGGCCGTGTATGTTTCCTCCTTTCCAGATTCCCGGATGTCATGCTGACCATGCAACCCAGTACTTCCAACTCAAGGACTGGTCGTCCTCCAGAAGAGCCGACTGGCTGAAGAGACACGCCGGACCTTACACTGCGTATGTTTGGGGTCCATCCGCGCATGTGTTCTGTGCATTTCACTGACTTCTGTCACAGCTTCGGCCTAGTCGCAACCGCCCTCGAGATGATCCCTTTCGCTAGCGTTATCTTCACATTCACAAACGCAGGTATGTTTGGCGAAGATTGAACTTTCGTCTCCTGCAATCACTGACAGCTGTCTGTAGTTGGTGCTGCTCTCTGGGCCGCCGATATCGAGGCCAAGGATACTTCCATGACGGATAGCACGGCTCCCACGCTTCGAGAGACGGCACAAAAGGCCGAGTAAACGACGGATGACTGCATCATGGAGTCGTATCTCTAAGTTTTACGGCGGGATCGGCTTGGCATTAGGAGATATCAACCCCTCTTTTGACCGGATCTTCGTGCCACAGCATCGTGACAGCAGTGACGGATCCAGTGCAACATGGGCCGAAGCTTTCAGCTGAACAGCACTCACAAATTTCGTCGGTGTTGTTAGATGCGCGAGGCATATTTGACGAAGTGTACGCTTAGAAGCAATCGATGAAGAGGAGCTTCATAGCTCCCAACGAACACGAAGAGAAAAAAAGGAACTTTTACCGTAATAATTAATTTACGAACCATAATTCTGCGCGTCTCGGTACCCTTGATGTCCCACTCTTGAAGTCTTGCACTAATTTCGGCCGCTGCGACTTGTTTCGGAGACTGCAGCACCGGCTTTGTTGTAGTTCGTAGAACACCAGCTAGATAATCGGCTGCAGATCGAGACGTTTGCCACCTCGCACCCTATATTGATATGTGCTCCGGCGAAGCAGTCCATGTAATCAATCAAGCGAGACTCATCTGGCTCGAACATAAACAAAACGAGAAGACAAGACATCGCGAGCCCCCGCACTGAGCCTGCCAATATGATGTGCTACTCGCTTCAGGAACAGGTAATCTTGTTTCGAGGTACACGGGTGACTGCATGTCACGCATTGTCAAAGATCGGCTTTCACGACTACGTCTGGTTACGTCTGTATTCGGCACCAGGGGATGATTAGGGGACAAGACCTGGTGTAAACACTCCAAGTTCCTGCCGGAGAGACCGCTCGAGTCTCGCCGACGAGTGGCTGTCTGGTTGGCCACCAGTAGGTGATCATGAGTGAGTGAAACTACGTCGGGATAACGTCCCGTGTCTGTGATTGCCACCATGCCACGCTGTGCTTGGTGGCTTGCGACTGGATGCCAAGATGCGTTTTCTTCGGTGATATCATACTTAGGAACAGATTCAGATTCGGAGGGGCAAGACTGGTGATGCAAAACCTCTACATCAACACTGGCTTTTCATGGTCGACGGAGACGCCTCCTAGAGAGGTACCGGACGAGAAGGTCGTCCTTCTGCTCGTTTCAGTGATACGGATGTATGGCATCGATGTGGTCGATGACCTCGAGCTGATCATCATACTGCGAACTCGTTTCTGTACGTTGTGTCGGACTCGGTCTGCAGGTCGCATAGCAGTCGGGTATTCTTCTCTTGTGACCACTTCGTGAGCCTCGAGTACAAGCCGCTCCATTCTTCGCAAGCTTCTGACATCGCGAACAGTGATTTCAATGTTGCAAAGCTCGTTTTTTACAAGATTCCTCACCAACATAAGCACATAATTCGGAGGGTATTTTGACTGCCTCTCTTCGGCCCGCTTCGGCAATATCTCCCTGTTCCTGGTAAGACTGAACGAAGTAGAAGCTTACGATTCCTGGTGTGATAGAAAGTTGATCTTGCAAGATAAGGCAGAAACCGAACTGACAGGACGAGGAAGATGGGAGCTGTCAAAAATTGGTGAGAGGAAGGAGGGGCATGTGTAAGCCAGTGGGTGGCAGTGCCTTCCCGACATCACACCTTCCATTCATTTGGCAAGTCGTGAGCTCTTGCTATAACTGTGCCTTCCCCTTCTTCTAATGACTGCACACATATTTCTTTCCCCCGTTTTCCCACCTCGGCCTTCTTCCCCCTTCTCCTTCTCCCTCGTCCTTCCCCCCTCCTTCGTTTCTTCTCCTGCACCCATCCCCAGTCACTCGAATACGAGTGAGCCGGCTTTCATTCGTTCACCCCCATTCGCAGTAGAGACTTTCGTTTGTTTGAATACCCTCAACATCAGTGACTTGTCAGGTATGACCATAAAGACTGCCATTATGCATACTGTACTGATGATGCTTCAGAAGGGATGCCGGATATGCGAGCCTCACGTCTCAAGGTCGTCCTCGCGACCGTGATCGGGCTGCTGTCCTTTGCTATAGGCGCGTCAGCTTCGGCAAACACCGGTGACCTCAAGCAGCAAGATAAAGCCGAGTCCAACGCCGCTGCCCTCGATGTTGAGCATCACGCGAGGAGCCCTCAAGATCCCAATGCCTTCATCAGCTACGACTATGGATACACTTATCCACCGCCTCCCCCTCCCACCTCTTACGGTGACCAGCCGCCGTCGACTTTGGTTCCCTCTACGAACAGTGACTATGGTTAGTTGGTTATATCTCTCTGATGCTAGTCCCAGACTAACATGCGCAGCGTCTTCAACTAAAGTCAGCTCGGTGGCTAGCGACCCCAGCACATATGGCGTCTCCGATTCTGTTACTCTAAGCTTGACTGCTTCTGCTGGAGCTACTGCCACACTCTCTGATACTGTCACATACCCGCCAAATTCTGATAGTCCTTCGTCTACTGCATCTTCCAAGGTGGCCAACATCACTGTGTCGTCGAATTCGTCCATTTCCATCGCCTCAAGTGTCTCATCCTCTGTTTTGACGGAGTCAGCTCTCTGGCCGCCAGCCAACACCTCGACCAGAACCGCAACGTCATCCACTCCGGCAACGTCACTAAGCGCCAACCAGACAGCTCCTTCAGAGACTATATCTGGCACACTTGCTTCAGTGTCCGAAGTCAACAACAGCACGGCCGTATCTCTGACTGGTCCAGCATCAGCCACTTCCACGTCCTCGCCACCGTTCACTGTGTTCAATTCATCGTCCCACATACAAACTGCCACCGGTGGCTCGGTCTTGTCTTCTTTCAATACGTCGTCATCAATAACATCTCTCTTCGTCTCTTCTGGTCAAGCTCCTACGTTGACTCAACCAGTGGAAACTCCGTGGCCTACGCTCTGGAACTCAACTGCTTTTTCCACCTTGGTGACCAACTCCCAGACTTACTCACCTAATTCGTCCTCATTGAGAACGTCTTCCGTTGGCTTCTCAAAGCCCGCGAGTTCACTTATCGTAGTACCTTCTGTCGTCACTCTCAGCTCCAATGGAACCGTTCGGTTGACAACTCTTTCACATACCCTACAAGCCACTGTCGGATGGAATAGCACACAATCGGGTGCTCCGGTCACGGGCAGTCAGACCACACTTGGTACAGGCGTTCCCACCAGTATATCAATAAGCTCTCGAGTTTCAAGCGCTCTCAACAGCACCTTCAATGCCACGGCTACGACTTTTAGCAACTCAGCCTCGAGATCGATTGTGCCATTCCCCTTGCCGAACTCGACAATCACTGTTTCCAATGATGGCACAGTCTTTGTCTCGACTATTCTAGGCACAGGATCTGGAGCTCTGCCCACGGCCGGAACGTCAAGTCATCAGTGGCCCGTACCCAATTCGACCATTAGCAGCATCACTGGAACTGGGATGTCAAGCCCGGTTACCCTTACTGGTTTGCCAAGCGCTCCACCAGTCAACTCCTCAACGATTGTTGGCCATGCAAACGCAACAATTTCAAGTAGCCCGACCGGAAACTGGACTTCCCATCCTGTCATCACCGTGATTCTGCCTACTTCGACTCTCATCATCTCAGGAACAGGGTCCGTCATCCGAACGAGTATTGCTGTCACTGCCGCGCCTTGGTTTCCGGCCAACTCGACAATATGGCCAAGCGGTACACTTGCCTCTATTAGCGAAGAAAGCCCACCGCCTGTCCCATCTGGCACCGGTACATTTCCTTCGGCGGCCAACAGCTCCAGAACAACGGCGCCATATCCTGCTTCGAACACCACTACTCGAATATTGCCCACGGGAAGTGCGAGCAGTCAAGTGTCAGGTACCCCATTCACAATCTCCACGAATGGCACGGGTCTGACTGCTCCATGGAACTCAAGCATGACCATGACTTCAGCGATAGCCTCCACGGCAGGAACAATAGTTATTACATCGACCGGCAACGCCACAAGCATAACTGCTACCATTGCCACCCCTCCTCAACTACCGAATTCGACGTGGGCCGCGAGTGCTAATGCCACTTGGACGGCAACAAGCCGTTCCGGGGATCCAGCAACCTCTAACAGGACTTCGATACGGGCCTCGGCCACTTCACCTCCATGGCCAACGTTTAACTCCACCCAGGCATCACTTACTGGCACCGTTTCGATCCCTGTCATCACCTCGTCGGCAACTGGTATATCAAACACTACTAGTTCAGCCTCGGCATCGTTCCCTTGGAGAAACTCAACATCTCGAGGGAGCCTCACGGCCTCAGTCATCACCGTGAGTGGAGGTAGCACGATCACTTTGTGGCCATCGGGGGTGATTCCCAGCCTTACTTCGTCCCCGGACACCAACGGGACGGTTCTGCAGACGTCTGCAGCCAATGCCACACGTATTCTGACGTCTTCAATGACATCGGCACCCTTCCCCACATTCAATTCAACCCAGGTCCCCTTGCCCACTGCGGTAAATGCCTCTAGTATGCCGTCTTCCACGGTGTACTCAGGAATCGCTGCCACCACTTACACATCCATCGGAAGCGGCCGGCCGCCTTTTCCTACGACAAACTCCACCACGCTGCCCGGACCTACAGGAAGTGGCACATGGGCTTCAGGAACGTTGTTCCAAACATCTGAGCCCCCAGAAACATCCAATAGCACTTCTTCCACCGTCAATTCGCCACCATTCCCAACAACAGGAAATTTCACTGCTATTCCAAGGCCAACTTGGATCCCTGGCACCGCATCAGGACTCCCCGTTACTACTTTGACCACCACCGGAGTAAATGGTAGCACTACCCAAACACTCACGATTGTCTCCCTGCCGCCATTCCCAACCTTAAACGGTACGGCAACCCCAGGCTCAACTGGAACTTCTGCCGCCACAGGAGTCAGTGCCACTTGGGGAGGTACAGGCGGACCATTCAGTGCTCCCACGGATTCGAGTTCAACTTGGGTTCAGTGGCCAAATTCAACATCTTCAATTGCGGTGTCCGCCACTGGTGTGCCAGCGATACCATCTGGCACCGCTCCTTCGACTATTCCACAAAACGCGACGAAGACCACGGCGACGAACAGCACGGGCTTCTCCACAGGATCTCCTCCCATTACAACTGCCAACCCCTCCTCGCTACCTCCGTTCGGCAACTCAACCACCATCTCTGGAGCAATCTCAACGTCTCATTTCACCTGGACCGTGTCCGGATCCGTCTTCTCTTCTGTGTCTATATTACCTGTACCTACACTCTTGCCTTTCAACTCATCTACCTCTCGGATTTCTTCCGGCACCGCACCACCTTCTGAACCCTCTTCAAGCCCCTTTTCCATCCCTGGAGTTACGCCATCTCTTACCGAGTCGGCGGGGCCAGCATTCACCAATTCTACTGGCCTTCCTCCTGGAACTCCTTCGCCCTGCAATACTATCACCGTCACGAACGGCACAGTGACTCAGGTCGTCACCACAAGCATTCTCATCACCTCCGCCACGGCGAGCGCTGATCCAACCTTGGCCTATCCACCGGCCTCTTCAAACAACACCGCGTACCCTCCTAGACCTTCCTGCACTTCCAGGTGGCAGAACATCACGATAGCATCGTCGGCAGGGTTCACAAGTACGTGGACGTCTTCAGCCCAGACAAATCGTAAGTCAGCCCCTCCCGGCCCAGTGTAGCCATTTCTAACAACACCACAGGAACCTGGACATCTGTAGATCCAGTCACGACGTTCATCACATCAACCACAAGCCGTCTGAGCGACCCGAGCAGAGACAGCGGTGGGATCCCTGATACCAGTTTCTCCGTGGCTGGTACGCCTACCACGACCGTCTCGAACGTGCCTCTACCTTCTAGCCCAGCTTATCCCTGGGGAGGACTCGGTCCCATTTTCCGACACCACAGCGGAACTGATCCTGTCGACGACGATACAGTGTCGCCCGACGGTCCAATGGTCCAGGAGCGGAGCGGCGTCTGGTGGGCTCGGTGGAAGAAACATATGGATCGACTCGCATCTCGTAGTCGGGCGAGGAATCGGGGTGCTTAGGTCTCATAGCAGAGACTAGCACCTTTGTAACCGGATCTTTCATCGATGCAACACTTGTATCGACAAATTTCTCGAATGGGACATTTGTTCTCAGCCCTGGGAGCACGATTTCCAGCTTTTCTCTATGTTGATCTCATTTGAACCGCGTCCATTGATGGACCAGTGCACACGTACCCATACCGAGAGTCCCCATCGTACCGCAGCCCGACGGATGGCGTGCCGGAGTTATTTCCTAGCTAGAGTAATGGAAAAATGAAATGGCTTTCCTGATGAACCGATGAAATGTTGCTGGTACTTCCCGTGATGGAACGCCCTTTTGCCCTTGCTCCGCCGTTGATAAATGATGCCCCCCATGCAATGCGCCTAAACACCATAATCCATGTGCGAAATGGAAATCCCATCACATCGCCAACCCCAAAGTCTATAACCGTTGCCTAGTCCCGACAACGTCCCAATCAAGCAAGACCATCGTAGGCTACTGTATACCGTCTGGCGGATTGGAGCCATTCGTCTCCGCCACCGTCGGCTTCCGCCCATACACAACGTATCTATCAAGTCAGCACACCGGAACCTTTACCATGTCATGAATCTCACTCACAAAGGAACATAAGCATGCACTCTATGACTCCTCAAACTCTTCCTCACCGTTGCGCAAAAAAGCAGCGTCTCCTCTTTGCTCCACCCCAAATTCCTCGTCGCTAGCCCTAGCGTAAGCCCTTCAAGTCCGTGGTCGAGGTTACAGTGCGTATACGCCCCCAGCGTCTTGAAGTGCGGGTCGCGCGGCCACGCGTTGACGGGCCACTTGAACTGCGTCTCGACAACGTCGACGAAGCCTGCGTTGCGCATCATGGCGGCGTAGGTTGGGGCTGCGTCCATGTGGCGGCCTGTTACGCGGCCGCCTCGCAGGAAGAGGTCGGAGAGTTTGTGGATTGGTGAATCTGGGGTTAGGCTGGCGTCGTCACAGCGGTAGGGGAGGGTCAGGTCTTGCATTTCGAGGTAGCCGCCTGGTTCGAGGTTCCTGGGGGGGTTAGGGTGATAAGTATTTGAACGGTTGCTGGGGGTAGGTATGCGTGGTATGGCAGACATAGATTGGGATGGAGAGGGAAAGTGGTGAGAGTGAGAGGGGAGAAAGGTTGAGACATACTCGAAAGCTTGATTCACAAAGTCTTGATAGTTTTTCAGACTCCCTGCTAGCATGCGGACAAAGATGAAGTCGAAGGGCTGAGACCAAGTCCAATCTTGTTCTAGGTCGTCTAGTTCCCAAGTCAAGTTCGGAGGCGTCCTGTCATTTCCTTGTCAGTGAACACGATGGCGGAGCTGGTTCTCACTCGATGACCTTACCATTTAGGCTGAATATTGCTCAGATCGACTCCAATGACCTAGATTGAGATTTGCGTTAGTAGTCGTCGGGAGGGAGGGCGAGAATCTCTCGCAAACTCGCCTTGGCTTCCGGATGTTCGTCCGCTAAGTTTCACCCTGTCAATTTTAGAGAGGCGAGACAGAATGAGGTGTGTCTCACCGTAGTCCATTGCCCAGATCCCGGTGCCCGTACCGGCGTCCAGCACGCGCTTTGCTTTCTGTGAACCCTTGGGACACAAGCAGAGCTTGTCGTCTAGCGTCACACTCCACATCAGATGCTGGAAATCTGAGTGAGAAACCACGTATGAGCTTCAGAGTTTTTCTAAACTGCACTCGGTAAAGGAGGGGAGATACGTACCAAGACGTTCCTGCTCGACAATGTCGTTGGGAAACGGGTATTCTGCGTTGTTGTCGTTAGTCAAAGACACCGCGTTGGGGGTTATCTGATGGGCACTACTCACTCCCGGAACTCATTGCGTGGTATGTCCTGCCATTCTCCTCCAGCACCGTCAACATGCTCGGAGTAGGTGAGTCGGTACTGCCATTCCGAAGCTGTGGGACATGATATCGTCAGTCTGTTTTCTGATAATCATTTGAAAACATCTTGGGAGTATTTCTGGTGCATGTTTGGAGCTCCAATTACGCGGGATGTGACGTGAAACGCCGCCACGTAACTGCACATGAGAGGTAAATATTGGGTGGGGGCAGAACGTAGGCTGGGCAGAACACACAAACACATACCTCCGAGATTGCCGAGTCCGAATCAAATGTATCGGGCTCCTAGAATACAACCAAACCGATTAGTTTAGATAGAAATATGCCGTATGAGGTTGGAAGATTGTCTCGTCAAACGCACCAGAGGTTGCCCAGCGGCAGCCATATCTCTTCGCAAATTCGCTCTGTGAGTTCTCTTCGGTCGTTTGTCGATGTGAGTGTTTGAAGGATGGTAGATTGAACCCGACCCCGGTTTGGGTTCGGGAAATCCAGAAGGTGGATAACGGTCGTTCCAGGGATGATGAGGGTACGGGGAAGAGGGTCCCAAGGACTACTCCTTAAAGAGGGTAGGAAAGGGGAAAGGGAAGGGGAAGGGGAGTCAGGCCGGAGCTTAATCCGATGGCACTTGCGCGCAACATTTACATCGGGCGCACCTTACGATTACATTTCTTGTCCGTAATTACCTTGTAGAGCAATCCCAATCCCAATCCCGGCCTTCCGTGAACAGGTGAAGCAAGTAGGGACGGCCCCTTTTCTGGGCGATCAGGCACATGCCGCACCTCCCCAGCCTCGACCGGGTTATCAAGGCGGGATCGACCTTACCTTATTTCACCATGGGCGGCTACGGGAAACTTCCAATGCAGACTACGAATACCTTATCAGGAAAACTAAGATACCTTAGTGTGCGAGTACCATGACATCGCTCCAACCCGCCGAAAGAAAAAAGCGGCCTGAAGAGGACGAGAGGGAAAAAAGAGAAGAGCTCGGACGCCGTCGTGAACTTTGAGTTGTGATGATCATGCAGGGACCAGTAAGTGCCGAGATTGATTCGTCGGCGTTCGGGAAGGGGGTGTTTGGGTTGGGAAATGACGGAGGGCATTTGTCAAGTTATCCGTACGGAGTACGGATACTGAATTCAGATTGACAAAGCCGCTCTATCCGCGGAGTTATACGCGTCCGTGCCTTTTGAACTATTGCTTCTCTTCGGTATTGATCAAATCATCTTTTTGTGAATATCATGACTCAGGTTTAGGTTTTTCTCGTGCGAGAGATTTGATCCAATGTTTCTTCGGTGCACTGTGTCGTATTGTCAAAAGTGTCAATACAGTGCATAGTATACGCTAAACC